>JAPSES010000154.1:340321-380005 GCA_029822895.1 Maxillicosta whitleyi
CGCCCCCCCCCCCCCCCAAGCTCTAACTTACGATTCGTCTCCGCAGACTTTAAAAATAAATACAAATAAAGCTTGGTTTTATCTCCGTGGAGATGTTTAGGTAAGAATAGAGAGCTTTTGATTCCGACTGCATGGCTTCAAAGAAGTTTGGATAGCATGTGTAAACTTGAGTTAGTGTTGAGATTGAAATTGACTTCTGCAAGACCAACTGAGGCTGTATTTGGTTATGGATTCAAAAATGAAAGAAAAGCTTTCTCTGTTTCACACACTTGAACACACACACACACACACACACACACACACACACACACATATGCAGTCACTTACCAAGCCACATGGCAGACTACTGTGAAGGGCCAAAGATGCCATCATTAATCCATGTCCTCTGGCCTGTGCCGGTAACCAAAAGAGCTCACATGCTGACTGTGGCCTGGCAGCGCCACACTCACCACCGCTCTGTCAGATTATCCCTGTCCTTTCCCCCGATGTCCGTCTGACCTCTGTCACAGTTCTCTCAAACTCCCCTGGGCGCCACTTTACTCCTTTATTTTTAAATTCAAGTTAATCCATCACGATCTAGTTTGCTATTCTTGAATAACACCGAACCAAACTGGCACTACAAAGGTGGAGCTTTTTCTTGGACTAGCCACAAAAAAAAGCATGAAAACCAACACTAATAGGCAAAAACAGAGCAGACACTCTTTGATTGACAGGTAAATACAACCGCAGCACTAAGGACTTAACAGCAAAGAGGGAGGTGAGAAAAAAAGATGACAATGACACTTGAAACTGAACCACAAAGATGGATGCACAGTATTAAAATCAGACCAGAAAGTCATTGCTACATCGTCCAAGTCTTCTTAGTTACAATGTATTGACAGGTTTTGGCATTGGATGCGGTAAACCTCCTGGATTTTCTCAAACTGATTATGACCGAACATGACCCGTCATATTTTAGATCATGTACAGACACAAGAGTCACATATCAACGGAGGGAAGACTCTGACATGTGGTTGAAAGCCTCAGACACACACACACACACACACACACACACTGCAGAGGGATTTCACCAGCTTGTTTAATAATATAATAGCTACAAAGATTATGAGGATTTTTTTTTTCTTAAGGGGGCATTTCTTGCGGTTGTTACTAATAATTGGCTAGAGAGAATTCCTCAATTTGTGTCGGTTTTGACCCATGTCTTAAACCAGCTGTAAAATACACTAAAACCAACTATCATCCAATTTGTTACTCATCTCTTGGTGACTTTGTTAGGCTTCCTTATGCATAAAAATATTGGTTTTGATATTTGTGTCACTCGATGTGCACTCTGGAAGTCCACACCTCTATACTGAACTGAACTCACAAGTCTGGACATGCTTGTTTTGTTTTTGTGCAGGTCTACTGGGTAACAGGACAAAGTGAGAATCAATCCAACAATGTTCATAGTGTCTATGTTCTTATAGTTTATTTAGTTTTTTTTGTTTTTTTTGTCAAATCTGACAGGTTGACTCCGTCCCAATGAACATCAGTCATCTTTAAAACACATCACACACCATCATGTGACACCTCTGATGAAGACAGAAGTTTACCGCCGCATCATGTCAGGTATGAAATAATTGATTATGTGTCTGATACAAAAGAAAACAAAATAAACCCAAAGTGAGAATCCCCAAAAGCTCACGTGATTGGGTGAGGAGCTGGCTGTCGTTGTATAGGCTGACAATGCACTTATGATTTCAGTTTGGGCTCTAATTACTGCTTCATAATCTGATTTCTATAACATTGAACTGATTTAGTTTCATGTTCTTAATCATTTCTAATGCATGAAAGCCACATCATTCGTATTCTTATGTGAAGGGTCATAATGGCATGAAGTAAAATCCGATCATTTATTCCTTTTCAGCACTGTCACTAATGTCAATTTGCCCCGTATCTAATCAATGCCAGTGTGTTATCCATCTTAAATTGTTCTAAGGAAACATTTTGGATGCACCACTTGTGAAATTCTGTGCCATTTATAATAATGACATTTAAAATGACAAGTTGGATGATTGCGGATTCCAGCAATGATGTTATTTTTCTTTGCTAATTGTGTTATTGTTGTTACTTAACCCTCTTTATGTGTCAACGCATCAAAGAATACTTCATTATATGTATATCTAAACAGTAGGAGCTGTTTTAAAGACTTTATTATCAGTTTTTTCTAACACTGATGTCTGAGCATTCCTAATAAACAACACTATGTAGGTGTACATGCTAAACGACGTCAGTGACCCTCATGAGGACTAAGCAGCTTGGAAAATAGCCTAGGTTGCATATTTTGTATGAAAACTGGACATTTTAGTGTCTCAAAAGCTTATTTTTATCCCTGATTTTTAACATGTTTATTTGTGTATTATTGGCTACAATGACCACACTTTCTGCACCCTCTTTCATTCTACTTTGTTCTAAAACTGTTTGTAAACTACTTGTCAGAAAGTAGGTTTTAAGTGGTGTTTTGCAAAGAGGTGGCCTTTTCATTTCCCTCAGTTTCTATTTGTTTTTGCCTCTCCGCTCATTTATTTTTTTTACCTCTGATATTGAACAATGTACTTGTAACATTTATATGTATTATTTCAGTTGTTTGTTGCCCTTTTTTTCTTATTAAAAGCCCAGATAGGATTTGTTAAGGAGCCAGAAACCTTTCAAAGTGTTAGAAAAAGGCAAAAGATATGAGACGCAGAAGACGAAGAAGAAGAAGAAGAAGAAGAAGATGAGGAGGCGAAACAGAGAAGAGAAACAGTGGTCTTGTTTTCATTAGTGTGGCATTATCTAAGCCTGTTAATTAACCCCCTAAGGCCCTCTGCATGGAGATCAGAGGAAAAAGTGGGAGAGGAAGTGGAGAGGAGGGCTGGAGGAAGGGATTCAGTCAGCGGAGGTGTGTGTGTGTGTGTGTGTGTGTGTGTGTGCGGCAGATACATCACTACTGCCACAAACATGCCCATGTTTCACAACCACCCACCCACTCCCCACTCACTCACCCCAAACCCACCACATATACAGTACACACATTGTAGGTACAATACGAAGGGGATGTCTCGATCTCCCGCTCATAATCCCTCTAGGTCTCTTCTACTTTCTCCTCATCTCTCTCTGTCTTCTATTTATTCTCTCATCTTGTCTCTCATTTACATATATATTTTTTTGTTTTTGCATTTCGCTGTTATTTAACAATATGTTCATTTAACACGCAGTTTGATGCCCGTGACAAAAATATCTAAATGTATTGCTAAGTCCTCCTTTGTTTGTACTTCTATTTTTTTTTTTTTTTAACTAAAACATTGTGACGGGGATGTGGAATACAACAAAGGCTGTTATTCCATTTAGGTTACTAAAACTGCATATACTGAGCACTTTGTGGCCATATGTGACAAATACACTGTGGCTCTCAGTAAAGCGCTGTCTCGCCTGCGTCTTGTGAGAAGAGCTATCTTAAGATGGCAACAGATGGTAGTTCTGGCATCAAATGGCATTTAAGGATGGTTGCTGTTGGTTGGATGCCAGAATGCAGCTCCTGGTCTTTATGTACTTTTGTGGATGTGTGCGGAGGTATGTTGGAATTGATTTGCATATGTACTCAATGACACATACAGAAGTATAAGTATAAAGTTATCGTGGCTAATTTGCATGTTTGTGCATGGGCTAGACAGAAAGAATGAACATGCTCGTGTGGAGGAGAAATTCACTGCGTCATTCTCAAAGGACGCTATATACTGTACATATCATATTACATTTACATACAATTACATCCATTCATCCGTGCTGTAGGTACTGTAAACATCCTAAACACATGGGTAAAAACTATTAAAAATGGAAATAAGTGTGGAAATTCTAGTAAGTGAAAGTAATTACTGAAAGATGTAGGTAAATGACTTTTTAAGGAAGCCATTAACACATGAAAATACAAAAGGGGAGTGAGACATAGATAGAAAAACAGACAGGCTGAGAGTTTGTAGGCAGAGAGACACAGCCACACAGAAGGTGTGAGCAATTAAATGTGCTAAACCATCTGTCCAATAACCTGCATGCATGCCGAGGCTCCCAGATTACTCAGCAAACTGCAGCAACCCCCTCATGCACATATACACACATGCACTTATATATATGTATATGGATTCCAACACATTTTTACTGAAAACAAGCTTAAAAAAAAAAAAAGAAAAAGGGTAGTTCACTACTGGAATCACAATTTATATTTTCTACATTACCTGAAATGGCTGTGTTGTTCTCCCCTCATCCATCCATCCCTACATATTCACTAAATTCAAGTCAATATTACATACAGAGAAGTGTTTTTATAGTTTAATAAATCCTCTCAGCCCCTTTTTGGATGTCAAACCTCTGCATAATCATGTTTAAGCAAGCTTTGATTTTCAGCCAATCTCATAAAGGAAAATAAAAGGTAAATTGTAAAGAAAATGAAATATATACCATTTGTTTTTTATGGCAAAGGCTCAAAAATGTATCCTGCATGACTTGGACAATTGTCCATTGATTTACAGGATTATATATTCAAATATTTTCTTAACTCCACCTACACCCCCTATCCCCCTCCAAAAATAAATACATTTACATTACTTCAAACAGCCTGAAGGGAATTTATTCTCCTCGAGATTCCCTCTGATGAATTAAGAGCATTTCCCTCAACGAGCTGGCGTGTTGATAGAAAATTGGCCTGAAGTTTGGGGAATAGCGATTTGGTCTGTTTCCTAGCTTAACTAGAGAAAACCAACACACAAATAACACCAGGGGAGGCACTTAAGGAGAGGAGAGGAGCTGTAGGGGGAGAGGGGAAGGAGCTCTTTCAGCATCAAAGCCAGCTAAAACGTCCCCACCAGAGACTAGGTCCCATGTTAAATACTGAACTAGATTATTAATTGCTGTACCAGTAGGACCTGTTAATAAGAACCTAAAATAGCAGCTCCTTCTTTTCTGTCTTCATCCCTTGTTCTATTTTCACTTTAGGCTTCTTTTCTGGAGGATTTTGCTTGTTTCTTTTTTTTTTTATGGCTGTGCATAAAGTTTGTTTTTCATTCACTCATGCGCTTACTAAGACACTGACACTAACTCATTCACTTTCACAGATTTATTCATATTCACTCTCCTAGTCTGGCATCCATTCCATCCTCCAGAGCAGGAGGAAATATTCACATTATTTACTTAAGTAAAAATACTCATAACTCTTAAACCTGTGAAAATACTTGCAGTATGAGTTAAGCATTGAAAACGTTACTTCACTGTAAAAACGTAAGTTGCCATTGTACAGTGTAATGATCCTTGTCAGTGTTTTACTATTATATCTGATTGTTTTGGATTCATATTACTGTTGCATAAATGTTGTTGAACTCACTTGAACTACACTATTATAATATTCTATAAAACCATCATGTGTTCCCTGTCATGTGAGAATTGCACAGAAAAACAAACGTGTCTTCAGCTTTGTGACAATGCCTTTAAAATTTCACTTTTATAAACTTTTGTATTATTTGATAATTTATGTGGTTTTTAAAAGGAGAGAGTGGAGAAAAATGCAATATTGCAAGAGTAAAATTGTAACTTTTGGAGAAAGAAATAATTTGAGAAGATAGTTATAATATTACATATATACATTTGTGAGAAAAAAAAGTATGATTTCCTGAGAAAAATAACTTTCATTTATTATAAGAACAAATTCATACGTTTTCAAGAGAAAAGTCATAATATTATAAGACTTTTAAAATATAAATAATAATACGGGATGCACCAAAATGAAAATTTGTGGCCGAAACCAAATAAAAAATAAAAGCTTGATGGTTCATCCAAAGCCATGAACTCTATTACCTTCTTTGTAATTCCATTTGCTTTGTCGCTGTCCTTTGTGATATTTTTTTGTTTTTTCAAAGACATCGGCCACAGACGGAGTGGGCATGCTGGGACAAGAAGCCCCTCTAGATAGTTTGGTTGAACACTCATTGGAAACTGCAGTTCTCTTCTTGCTCTCTAACACTTTAAAACATCTCCACGCCACCGACATTTTACTGAAGGTCAGAGGTTACAGCGCCACAGCACGTCGTCTGATTATGTCGTCGTGTCAAACGCTATTATTCGGCCTTGCTTTTAACTCACTCCACCAAAGGCCGAATCCGACTTTTTTTTGCAGTATTTGGCTGAATATATTTGCTTACCGAATATTTGGTGCATCCCTAATAATAATAATAATAATAAATAATAATATTAAGAGGAAAAATAACAATTTTAGCCAATTTGGGAAATACCATAGAAAGCATTTCTTGCATAAAGTTTAATACAGGTTTCACAGATAACACAATACTCAATCTTTTGTACTTTGTATATGTTGGAAAGAAATTTACAGATTAACACAAACTGGTAGTTTTGAATATAATATTTTTAATGTCACAAATATATATACTTTCTTGTATCTATTCTCGTTTTAATTTTATGCGACTTTATTCTTGTAATAGCCTATATATTTTTTCATCCCGGAACAAGAACTTTGAAATGTAGCGGAGAACATGTAAAGACATGAAATTAAAATAGTCTAGTGAAATAAAAGGCCCTTAATGTCACTATTTGATTTAAATTACCTGAGTTAGAAATAATGGAAATGTCTTCACTGTATTCACAGCTGCACACTGTAGAACATATGTGTATGTATATTTATGTGCTTATTGGTCAATGTCACATGACAGACCTTGTGTATAAAAAGCTTTAGCATACAGTATGACACATTACATGGATAAATCATTCAACTGTCACAGCCAATCTGGTACATCTGGTGAAGTAAATCATAATAATTTTATGATAAATAAGCACTAAATCAAATCTTAATTGGTTTGGATTTATCAGATGATACCTGTCATTCAGTGCAGAACAGCTTTATATGCGTTCTGTGATATTCTCACACCTGTCGTAATGTATCACATCCTGGTCATAAGACTGACAATCCACATTAAAACCTGTTGAATCAGTATATAATCGCACAATAAAACTTATGCACAATAAAACACTGTAATGAAATGACTTTCATATCTTGTAAAAACACAATATGTTCAGCTTTGAAAGTTTCATAACTGATTGAAACTTATGTTTAATTGTTAAAACACTGATCTTCTGCTTCAGTAGAATCAGTCTTCTCTGTTTAACCCATAAAGACCCAGTGCTACTTTTGTGGGACTTCCCAATATTTTTTTTTCCCTGTAACCTTTCTTAAAAAGCACTATATAAGTTTGATGTATTATTATTATTATTATTATTATTATTATTAACCTCCTAAAGTACAAGTTTAGGCTTGTTTTAATTCAGTAATTGCCTTGGAAACATAATGATGCAACAGTTTTAGTACACATTTTTATAGAATGTCCTTTGCATTTTTTTAAATTTTTTTTTTTAACTTTTTTGTGTAAAGCTGTGAAACTCTTGGACAGAAAACCCACAGATGGTTAAAGCAGTGTATGATATTTTTTTCATTTGTTTATTTTTTTTCTGTGCTTACATACCTGATCACTTCCCTCACAGTGAACAGCATTGAAGAAGACTCTATCATAAACACAGCGCTCTTGTTTACATAACAAACTAAAATGTCACCCCGCCTTTTCGGAAATATTGTCATGAAATGCATTGTGGGAATGAGGATGTCACGAAGCAGCAATTTCGCTCTCTTCATGAGTGCTGGACCCAGAGTGACCTTTACCTCCAACCACCAACTATACTCATTCTTTAACCCTTTCATATATGAATTAGGAGAACCTTAGTGGATATTTTTCCTGAGTGTTTTTATTCCTCTTTGGGCATGAAAAAAAAAAAAGGGATTAAAATTTTTATGAACCTATTTTTTTTGTGTGTGTCTTAACGTTTGATGCAAAGAAACATGTATTTAAACCTATCATCAGAAAGTGATAAAAAAAAAAAAAAAAACACTTTCAATGCAGCTAATCTGATGTTTTCTGACATTTTAACAAATACTAGTTATTACTCACTTCATGGAGATAATATGCAAAAAAATTGTTTTGATTAAGAGAACTTTTAATTACAGTCTAATAATAATTAGCAATTGATTTACACTCAAACATGTCACTACAGCTCAGGTTTATCAAGAACAGCAATGTTACAGTAATGGTATGAATTGCAGTGTATGAGATGATGCATTAGTGTCCACTGTGTGATATGCAACTAAAACAATGAAAACATACGAATGCACAAGAGAACAGCTGTGGAATAACTGTCCACTGTAGTGACCAGTATGCATGAAAGGGTTAAAAAACAAACAAACAAAAAAAAAAACAGTGGGTTGTATAATTTTACGTTATAGCGACCTGGCTTGTTTTCTTGCAGAATCTGTGAGAAACTACTTTCGCTTGGTCACCATGTTTATTGCTGCTGCAGGTGCGTGGAATTCCCACAATGCACTTTGCGACAAAATATCCAAAAAGAGCCGGAGTGACGTTTCGGTCGTCATGTAAACAAGCAGCAGTTCTAAAGTTATTAAACATTTCATAGTCATTAGAAATTGAAATCTTTGAGGGTTAATCCATTCCATTCCGTGCCGTTCTCTTCCATGTCGCCTTGTTCATTCACACATTGTTTCACACATATTTTCATTTTTATGTTTTTTTTTCCTACCCGCCTGCTCGCTCACCGACTCGCTCCATCTTTTTCTCAGAGAAGACCCAGACCATAGATTTTGTGTTTGTGAGACGTGTGTATATGTGTGTGTGTGTGTGTGTGTGTGTCTGTGTGGAGTAGATGCCCAACCTCGCCTTATTTTTCCTCAGCTGGAGTCCCTGCTGAACTGAGGGAGGCACATTCTGCTGCTGACCTGTCACTGTACACAGATAATGGATGCCCAATTGCGTGTGTGTCCGTCTGCGTCTAGTGTGAACGCGTGTGTACATGCCATGTGTGTGTGTATACGTGTACATATATACAAGTGTGTGCGTGCGCATAGGCTGTCAACCATGTCTCTCTGCAATAAAGAGAAAGGGGGGGAAAAAAAAGAAAAATGGAAGCTGGTGGGGGTTGATAGATATGCCGGCCACCTGCTTCTCACTCACATTCTGACACAAAGAGCATCGGCCGCTCTGCTGCATTAATCATCATGAACTTCCTTTGACCTCGACACACAGCGATAACAGTTAAAAGTTATGGAAACAGTTAAAAAAAAACACACACACACACACACACATCGACAGACAGAGAGACAGACAGACAGACGGACAGGCTGAGACACTCAAGATGTTGCCACGGGAACCCCATGAGAGGGAACATTTTGTTATTTGTTATGAACTGTGGGACATTTGACGCTGTAAACAAGAGGAAAACGCATTATTGTTAGTGAATACAACAAATCACATGATATTTTCCCAGGTTCCTCTGTGTTTCAGGACCTCAGTTCGTGACTAGACATGACTGTTGTTGTGCCGAATTCTACTCCCTGCCGAAAACTGCATCGCGCAGCAGCTGCCGAAAACAGCTCCTCCTTCCTAAGTCAGCCATGAAGAGGACAATGTGCACCAAATTCACCCTGCCTCACCAGAATAGCTCCAAATGTGAGCTGCGAAAGTCATTTCACTCCTTTAGCTCCATGTTTATTCTGATGGGGGATGCAGTTTTTGGCAGAACCAGGTGCCGAATTCTGCTCCCTGCTGAAAAAACACATCCCCAGCCGAGGGTGATGTAGTTTTCAGCAGTATCTGTTTTTATTGTTGTATGTTTTGTGTGTCGTGCAGCTAAGATTTAACCTTGAAAGTTGTATATATCTTACAGTTTGCACATTCTTTAATATTACACAGACAAAAAAAAACATAACAGCAATATTTACCTCTTCATGGCTGCCTTAGGAAGGGGGAGCAGTTTTTGGCAGGGAGTAGAATTCAGTACAACTTTAAGGTGTCTGGTTTCATACTCAAAGACTGACGACTTAAGACAATTTTTTTTTTTTTCAGATATGTGATGTTTTATTTAGTTTCCCTTTATGTTTAACCAATGAAGAAAAAACCAAATCATCCAAAATAATCTACTTATCTAAAATGCGAACTGCTCATCCACTAATTCTATCAATACAGGGAAATAATTGGTGTAAAATGCAGTTTGTAATTTTTCATGGTCTTCAGATATTACCCATTTGGACGTTCAGAGGCTCCATAGTTACCATGGAAACGCTATCATCATCTTCTACAACACTGATTCACCAGTAAAACCCATGGAGTTTGATAAATAACCGTAATTGTATACACTTGCATTCAGTTGTTGATATATTTGCTGAAAAAGTCACTTTTTTGACATAAAACCCTCAACTTAGGTTTTATGAAGATATACATGATGAGTGAATTAAATGTAGAAAAATACCTGATTTTCACTGAAAAAACTGCAAAATAAAGAAGATAGTATTATAATAACTGGTGATAAATCACTTAAAAGATGTTAAATGGACAGAAAAAATTCGTAGGTCTTTATGGGTTAAATCAGGGGTGTCAAACATGTGGCCCGGGGGCCAAATCCGGCCCGCCAAAAGGCTCCATTTCGGCCCGTGGGATGAATGTGTGAAATGCAAAAATTGCACTGAAAATGAATCATTTTAGTTGAGGTTCAACATTAAGACATTTCAATCATTCCATCTCAAGTGGGTTGAATCAGTAAAATACATTTATAATAACTGATAAATAATGAAAACTCCAAACTTTTGTCTTTGTAAATGCAAACATTTTCGTATAATTTTACTATATTTACACGAAAAAAAAAACCCCTATCATTTCTCATAAAAAATAATAACCTGAACAAATACTGTATAAACAACCTGATATGTCTTAAGAGAAGTCAGTGTAATTTTACCAATATTCTCTCTTTTATTAACCATTTTATATTAATATGATAAATTGATGCATGATATTGTTAAAATTGCACTTATTTTTTTTTTTTTAAAGACATTTAAGTTTGTTTCCATTATTCACATTGTTTTAAAGGATAGATAACATTTTGATAATGTAATGTACTTTTTTCACTGTAAAACATGGAGAAAAAGCATGGACTTGACATTATTTATATATTATTATATTATTATTAGTCTGGCCCACTTCAGGTTAAATTTAGCTAAATGTGGCCCCTGAACTAAAATGAGTTTGACACCCCAGGTTAAATGTTATTAAATGTTACTAAACCTGCTTATTGTCTGTAAATACTTAAGAATCTGGATCGGCAGTGCAAATGTCACCGTACTGCAGTCAAAGGTCAAATAGAACTCAGGATAGAAACCATCTTGATTTTACATCTGCCGGCAAACATACATAGATGTTGTTAAAGTGGTCACACATTCTCAATACTTTGGTAAAACTAGAAGCACTGATATTAAACATTTATGTTTTATTAAATTTCTACTCTAGTAAATGTCAAGTCGGGCCACATTCAGCCCAACTTGATCTCAACTAAGCCACACCAGTAAAATAATAACATTGAAAAAAGTTCAATTATGTAATAAAAATGTTTCTATCTACATAAAACGCTTAAAAAAAACAAAAAAAACAAAAACATGAATAATAGGAACAATCACAAACAAACTGAAATTTCATTAGAAAAAGTGCTCACTTCATCAATCTTGGTATCAATTTTACTTTCAGGTTTTCATTAGACACCTTTTCTCCTTTTATTGTCTTGTTTTGTTCTTGTATTACTTTACTACTGCTAACCTGCATAATGTACATGTAATATGTAATGTTCTACACACGAAAATCAGTTTTATTGCTGTTAAAATGGACAGTGACGCAAAATAAAGATAATAGATAATCCCAGTTTAATGCTTTAAAATTAAAGTTCATGTTTTATTAACGTAAGGAATAGAAAGGACACATTTGTGTAAACATTAAAGTAAGTGAAAGTAGAAAGTTGTCAGACAAATAAATATACCCTCATATCTAAAATATTTATTGACTTTTCAACTATTAATCCTTTCAGTACGTTGTAATAATTCAAGTAAAATACAGTTTCGCAACTTTTCATCATCAGATATGACCCAGTTTGGACGTTCAGTGGCTCTGTCATTAACATGGAAACATCTTCATCTTCTTCCCACGTAGTTTGACGAGTAGAAAAGTTTGTTTTTATGCTCAGTTAACAATATATTTTATTGGAAAAACTATTTTTACCCCGGCCCCTCGAAGCAGAGGAAAGGGGTATTGTTTTTGTTTTGGTTACTTTGTTGACACTTTAGCAGCAAAACTGTTGGTTTAATTCATACCAAATGAAGTTTATAGAATGACAGTGACCCAGAATTGATGTAGTTACATTTTGGGAAAAGTAGGTCAAAGTTTGCATTTTTATTACATTTTTAAATGTTTTTTTTCCCCATTTACTTATAATGGGCAAAATGTCTGTAACAACAAAACTATTGGTTGAATTCAGACCAAATTGGGTTTATAGAATGACAGTGACACAGAATAGATGTGATTACATTTTGGTAAAAGTAGGTCAAAGTTGTAATTTTTTAATGAATTTTTAAAATGTTTTTTTCTCCTTACTTTATTACTTTATTTTATATTTTGTTGTAATGGATGAAATTTCACATGTCTATAAAACATCAATTTTGTTTCAATTTACTTCAAACTCGGCACATATATAGAGGCAACTGATATGCTGACATCAGCACACACATAGACATGATGACATCGGCTGGATCGATGCTAAAATAAGCTACAGTATGTGCGAGGGGCGGGGTTTGTTGTGCCTGGCACCACTTATTTCTCAGTTCTAATATTAAACATTTTTTATTCAATTTGTAAAAATACTACTTTTTTGTAGATAATACAAAGTGTAAAAAAATGTATTGAAATGAATTAGGAAAAGTTATGTACAAAGGAAAAAACAAAACAAAAATAAGACTCATTTGATGGTCACTAAAAATATTTCTAGGTCTACAGGTACTGATTGTTGAAACGATAATCTCTTGTTTGTTCTGAACGATCTATAGACTCGCGTCATAAATTTAATACGGTCTATCATGCTGCTTTTGTACATGTCCCACTGTGTACTTAAATGGACCATGTTGCGTACTGGCTGTGATGTCTCTTATTGTCTTTTAGGACGCACACCTCTGTATAAAACACAGACTCATCTGTACAGGTGATTAAAAACCTCTAAATTCAGCTCATCCATTGGCCTGTCGTCTTCCCAGTCTGCTGCGGATAATAACTGGAATCTGTGACAAAAACACTAAAACTCGATAAAATTACCCTACATTCATCCTTTAACCGTGGACTTGGGGGCATTTTTAATGATACCTGTTAATGTTTCACCTCTGATTAACCGCTTCTAAGGGCATATGGTCATCTTTAATGACTCTCACAAATGACTTTATTCTTTCATTAACTACCGCTGTTGTTTTTTGTCTTTTCATTTCCTCTTTCTACTGTTTTTGTTTTTTTTAACCACTTGGCACGCTGACATTGTGAATAAGTATCTGTTCTTGATAAAAATCAAGGTTAAACTAAATACATGGAGTTTAAATCATTTTACGGATGAGAGTCCTTTTGGAAAATGTAAAACATATTGTAAGAAGAACAGGTAAATCATCCCTTTTTCAGTAGATATGTAGTGCAGACTTTATTTTGTATGATTTGTATGATCTAAAAATGAAAATGTTACCAAAATAAAATGATGCTTTATAAACTGATGAAAAATGTATGAAGATAATTATAAAAACACTGCATTTAAAGCAACACTGAGCCATGAGATATCACATCTGTTCTCTGCCCAGAGATCAAAAGTAAAAAGTCTGTTTACATAAAGGTATCAGTGTTTTTTAATTTTATTTCTGTTTCATATTTGATTTATTCATGTTATATTCTTTTTTTTTTTTTTTTTTTTTACATTTCACAGATATGACGCCTTTTACTAAAGTTAATGTAATTATTGTCATTATCAAGTAAAGCAGCAAAATATAAAACTGACCAGTATTAGATTTTTATTTTTGTAAAAATTCATAGATAACTTTCTACATCCTTTATTTTCTTCTGAGGTTTTGTTGATTTTTATACCATTTGAATGAGTAGATGAAATAGAAAACTGGATTCAGCTGGATTTACAAGTACCAAAACGTCTAGACATTAAATTGATTTATATTACCACTTTATGAAATCTTCATTTGCATCTATATTAATAATATTTGTCCTTGGAAACATTACAAAACTGAAGCATGTTTCGGTACAATTCTAAAACTGGCTGTAAAAAATAAAATAAAACACAGAACAGTTACAGTATTTATATAAAACAAACATGTAAATTAATTTGGTTATGATTTTTAATCCTGTTACTGAAAACTGACATCTCTCTATTGCTGTTTCTGTGTCAACAACCAGCTTAATATACACAACAAATTACAGTAAGAACTGTAATAGCACTGTCAATACCAGTCACCTGATCCGCATGGATTTTATGCTGTAATGCTTCGGACTGCCAATATTCAACAAGATGGTGCAAGATATTTTCAATCCATGTGCTGCGGCGTGTCTTAATAACTACAATATTGTAATGTAATAATTTAACAAGGTCAAAAATCTGTTCAGTAAATATAAAAGCGGGATTTGAAAACCCGCTAAAGCAAACAGGAGGCTCACACACGCTGATCATGCATGAGAGCCACACCGCAGCCACAGAGAACAGCGAGCGTTATCAACACACAGACTCGAGTGTGTGTGAAAGTGTGTGTCACGTTGGCCAGACCAGGTGCTCCTCAAGGACTCGCATCCAATTTGTGGAAAACACAAGGCGAGGAACGGCTAAATGAAAACACCACTATCATCATCCAGCTTGTGTTGTGAGGCCTGCGTGTGTGTGTGTGTGTGTGTGTGTGTGTGTGTGTGTGTTCATAGGTATGAGTTCATAAGTCATTACCTTTTTATGTCTCTGTACATGCACACATTTACACCACACTTGTAGGTAATTAAACAACTGACTCTCCACTGCTCCACTATCCACGCTGCATGCTGGGAAAACGCGCACTGTCTGAACTTATCAACCTTGAATGCATTTTACGAGGCAGGTGAAATTAGCATTAGACAAAAATATCCATTTTTCACAGAGATGAGCCGGTAAACACGATCAGGACTTGACCACGTTTTGCTTTTTTTTTTTTTTTCTTTCTAAAAAGCATCCAGAATAATCTAATGCAGTATTATCACCCAGGGAGCTTAAACTCCTTTAGATACAACCAACACCACAACTTTTTAAAACCTCCAGCGGTTATTTACACCCCCCCACCCCCATAAGCCCCCACCCCCCCTCTCTTTTATTTTTTTCCCTCAGTATCTCCCTTCTTCATTTCCACTCCTCTTCTCTTTCCTGTCTTTTTCTCTCTCCTCTCTTTCCTTACCGGGGGAAGCCTATTTGTCCGCTTTAAGTGAAATCACTCAATTCTTTGAGGAAGAGACTTTGGAGACCACTGGTAACTGAGAGAGAGAGAGAGAGAGAGAGAGAAAGAAGGAAGAAGAAAGTACGTGTGTGTGTGAAAGAGAGAGAGAGAGAGAGTGAGAGAGAGAGAGTCCACCTTCCAAATAAGTTCCATTAATCATGGGCCAGAGTCTAATGTAACTAATATTTTACAATTAGAGGAGACAAGATGGAGCTGGGGGCCATCTATCTCCCTTACACCACATGATCATCGATTCATAAGAGCTGAGGAGAGAGAAAGCAGGGAGGCCACAGCATACCAGCCCCGTGTACAACACCACACACTGAAAAACACACACATACCCACATGCTGGGCACACGCTGACACACATGCAGACACTAAACACCCACATACATAATCACAGATGCTTAGCAGGAAACAGAAGGATGCATGAGAATGAGGGGACAAGCTGTCACATTAGCATTTGTTTGTATATGTTTGGCTTAAAATTAGTTCCACGAATAACATTTATTGTACTTATTGATTGCTTTACTAATTGTTATTTTCAACTATTGCAGTAAAGATTAGTGGTAAAATGTCAGGCGTTTAACTTAAGAGTGGTTTTAAACAACAAAAAAGGCTGAAATATCCTCAAGTTTTACATGTAGTTGTGAACAAATGCATCTATATTTGTTTTTAAAAAATCCACTTGATTGATTTGTTGATAATCTGTGATCAAAAATGTGCATTTGTTGTATACGTCTAATACCTAAGTAGACTTTAAAGTGTGAAATATTGAGTCAAAATTGATGCTAATAGTGAATAACGCTTGACAGGATGACATAATGAGTGTAGATTAAGATTTTTAGTCGTTTAAAATAACGTACACATACAGGACGCATTCAGGTTTAGAAATAAGTACACGATGGACATAATGAATAAGAAAGATACTGAGTCAAGCTGCAGAGAGAAAGGAAACGCAAGGACATGCATGACATTTTAGGAAAGATTATGTCAAAAGCATTCTTCATCTGAGATCTTTATTCTAGTATGATAAATCACATCTGTTTTCTTGAATTGTCTTTAATTTGTAAAATCTCCTTCTCAGTCAATTACATCGAGCAAACATAAAATCAGTTTTCGTAACTTCATTTTAACAAATACTGTAATGAGCGTCTTAAGTATTAGTGCATCAGGAGCAGAAGTGCGGTGCTCTGATAGATCGAAACCCATGTTCCCTGAAAAAGAATTTGAGGTACCAGAAATGTAAGGTATCACACACTCATTGGTGATGTTCTCTGTTTCTTTGTGGAACAGAGGAGGGCTGTGCCGCCACCAGCTCTGCACCAAAACCTGGTCTGCTGTGCCCTCTAGTGGTGCAACACCGGAACTGCATCACAAGATTCCAGCCGTCCTAATGTAAAAGAGGAGGGAAAATTAGAAGCAGCTGAACAAATGAGCAGAAAGACGGGTTCATCTGCAGGTCACCATCTGCCCAGCGACCAACCAAACGCTGGCACACTGCAACCGCTGCAGAGCGTCATCTTAAACACATCAATCCACACGCACACACAGACAATTATACAACACGCCAGCATGCACGCACAAACATGTGCTTACACACACGGCTGCACAACATGTCGTAGAGGAAAATGAGAGGAAATGGATACTGAAGAGAGAGAGAGGGAAGTGAGCGAGAGGGGGGAAAGACAGAGCAAATGATGAGAGAGGAAGTTAAATGAAGGGCAAAGAGCGGTGTTCATCACACTCTGAAAGAGGTCGCTTCAAATGTTCAGATTGCTTAGCTGAGCAGCAACACACATGCACACGCCAACGACAGGCCGGATGGAATGAAAGATGACCTAATGTGTTCTTTAATCAGGCACATGTGCGCCATTACGTGGAGACACACACCTACTCAGATGCATGGATCTGACACACTGTACACAGCCTCACACACACATGCATGTATACCCACACCTTCACACAGGAACACACGTATCCAATATATACGGTACATGAAGTACACACACACACACACACACACACACACACACACACACACACACACACACAGAGGCTGGGAAAATAATATCCAGATTCTTCCTGATCAGTCCAGTCATCTAAAAACATCCTTTTTCTCTCTCTCCGTGTGTGTGTGTGTGTGTAAAAGCCAGTCAAACAGTTACTTTCTCCGGATGTGAGTTTTATTGGAAACAGACTTGGGAGGTTCATGGCAGGAGGCCCCCACATCTGGTGCGGTGCAGCTGATCCGTTTAAGAATTAGTCAGGCATTGACCTGGGCAGCCTCCCAGCAGCTCGGGAGCCTTTGGGTCCTGACGTTAGGTTAACACAAATACGGATTTCATCAGTGTGGTAGAGCTCAGGTTTCAGACCACAGAGGGGGGCAATGAAACTGTAAAACACCCCCCCTCCCCTTCCCCCCTCTTTACAAAGTCAGCTGAAGTGGCTGGACTGTGTGTAGAGGAAGCTTCATGTTGGAGGTTCTGTTTGATGTGTGGGAGGTTTGATGTTATTTTTAGGGTTATGAGAGGGGAACTGCTTCGCAGGGTGTATACATTATGTTGAGTTTTTGTAACTCCTGCCCTGATCCACCACAGACTGACACTAATCCCTTTGAACCTGCACAGTGTCTTTACCTTTTTATAAAGTCCTCAAACGGCATGGAATGTACTTAAAAGACACAGATAAAAACCCTAACATTTCTCAAAACTTGTGCTTCTTTTTGTCACACTAGGAGCGTATATCACCTGCTTCCACAAGTAAGTGGATTTTTAGACCTGGGTTCAAGTTTTACAATCACTGTTATTTGTTATATTTATTTAAGGTTTATATTTTAGTATCATGCATTAACACTTCTGTGTGATTTAACCAATGATAGCTACAGAAAACACAACAGTAGTTTGCAGAAAAGGCTTAACATTTCAATACTTTAGTACCTTTAATGCAATTCAAGTTTACAATTTCTCCATTTTTTTTATTATAGTTGTTTAAATTCATATTTAAATTATATTATTCATATTTAAGATTTTTTTTTTTTTTACTGTTTCCAAGTATGTAAGTCTAGACTTGAATGTATAGGTTAATACCCTAGTGATCATCCTATGTCTATTTGTTTTGATGGTTTCTATGTCATCATCATTATGTTTATATTTTTTAAATTTTTAATTAATAATGAATGAGTGATGTACAAATGTTGGCTGTTTTATGTCTTGTTCTGTCACCTGCCTAGGGACTCCAGATGAAAAGTAGTTGTTTTTACTAATTCTGGCATATTTACATGGGCGTATTTTTTTTTTAATACAAATTAAACTGTGTTATTTTCATTACAAGTAATGTTTTGTGGTTATATTACAGGTTATTATTATATGCCTCCTGAATATACTGAGGTTAAATAAAGATTATAGTAATGAAAATTTTGTAGAGACACATTGTTAAGTTAACGGGTCTAGGGCACATATCAGTCCTAGTGTAATATATTGTTTATAAAATATTATTAGTCATTGTTGTTAACACAGTGACAGGAAAACACACAATAACCTGGAAACATGCAAAAACTGAATTAATGTGGAAAGCTGTTTATATTTGCCTATATTATAATAGTTTAAGTATAATTTAACAGTATTATGTCTCATCTTATCATTAACATTAACTCATTGTAACTTACAGATTACAGTGGATATACATCACAAAACATTTAGGTGCAGGCATAATATTGTTAAAATTGCACTTGTTTTTCAATTTTTTTTTTAGGTTCTAGTTGTTTAGATTATTCACATTTTTATGTGAAAAGATAGTTTTAAATGTAAACATCATCATCATGTACGTTTAACCCATAAAGAAAACAACAGCCACCGACAAAACCATCTGCTGATCTAAACTGTTTTTATCTGCTCTATCAATCCATGGGAATAATTAGTGTAAAATGTAGTTTTTCATGGTCATCAGATATGACCCATTTGGACGTTCAGAGGCTCTATAGTTACCATGGAAACACTGTCATCTCCTACAACATTGAGTCACCAGTAAAACCCATGGAGTTGGATCAATGACAGTGGATGGACACACGTGTTTTTACATTCAACTATTGATATCTTTGTTGAATAATTTTTTTTTTTTTACAGTTTTCTGATATAATAACCCTCAACTTTAATCTAAACTTTTATGAACATCTACATGATCAATAAGTTAAATATTAGAAAATATTTGATTTTCACTGAAAACTGGCAAAATACACTGAATAATTTTGCAAAACAAAGTCACCTAAAAAAAAAAGTCAAATAAAGAGACAAATTCATTTGGAAACTACCACAAAGTCACACTGGGTTTTTATGGGATAATTCACACTAAAATGAAAAGGAAAATATTTGAGTTGTCATTATTTGTAGCTCATGAACCCACCTCTGAAGGGGAGGAGAGGGGTATTGTTTTAGGTTTGGTTTCTTTGTTTGTTTGTTAACACTCTAGCACTAAAACTGTTGGTTGAGTTCATACCAAATTTGGTTTATAGATTGCCAGTGACCCAAAATAGATCTAGGAAAAGTAGGTCAAAAGTAAAATTGAATTAAATTTTTATGAATTAAAAAAAAAAAAAGTCCCCCATTTACTTAGAATGGGTAAAATTTCAACCCATAATAGATCTAAATACATTTCATTAACAGTGGGCCAACGTTAAAATGTTCCCATTCAGTTATAATGGGTGAAATTTCAAATGTCTATTAAACCATCAATTTTGTTTCAATTTACTTCAAACTTGGCACATACTATATAGAGGCAATTGATATGCTGACATCAGCACACACAGACATGATGACATCAGCTGCATCGATGCCAAAAACAGCCACAATATGTGTGAGGGGCGGGGTTTGTCGTGGCTGGCAAAGTTCTGATATTAAAAAATGTTGTTCAATTTGCGAAAATACTACCTTTTTGCCAGACATTGCAAAGTGTAAAATAATGTTATAATAGTATTTTACTTGCGCAGTCCACATGAGATTAAATTGGGCTGTATGTGGTTCCTGAACTAAAATGACTTTAATGTATTGAACTTTATTTGTCTTGAAATTATCCCCACAGGTCGAATTACTCTGATGGGACAGTTTTGACCCAGGGGGCTTATGTTTGGTTTAAATATTAACTTCATGTAGGAAATTCTGAGCATGCTCACGTATCATCCACAGTCCTAGTATTGTTTTGCTGCAGCTATTTTATGAGAACCTTTGGGAGACAAAGTGGTGCATTCAGTCATTTACTTCTGTGTATTCTTCATGATCACAGTCTATGAAGCTTTGCCATCAAATTGACTGAGAGATAATAAGTTGTGTATCCCCAAACAGTTTACCCACTTCTGATCACACAGTGACACCCCGGCGCGGCTGCTCGCCTTCCTGATTCCCGCTGTCAGAAAAGAAGAAATTAAAAACATGAAGAAGCAGGCCGTGGCTCTGTGACAATCTGCTTTTTTTTTTTTTTTTTTTTTTTAGTTTGAATACATTTTATTTTTATTATAAGTACAGTTCAGTAGTTACAAAACGAAGCATCTGCCATGAGGATACAGCGAAACATAAAGAGTGTTCAGCTCACAAGACAGGTTTTGTACATAATATGTGGAGTGGAATGCTCGTTATAGCTGGTTCAGAGAAGAAGAGAGCCCGAGTGAGACTCTCGCCGTTAATCTCTCATCTTTACACCACTGGAAAACAGAGACACGGTCAGAGGTCAAAGCCAAGAAAGGGAGACCCAGCCATCTGATTGGTCAGTGCCTCCAGTAGGATACTTCTGATTGGTTAACTCAGATCCCCTTTTCCAGAATCCCTCCCTTCTAACATGCTGTTACATTATCGCACTCTTATTATTTTACTTTTAAATCCCCTCTTTTCCTGGCATATTGAAATTGAAAGTATGGTTAATTGTAGTCTACATATAAATCAAATTAACATGAACAAAAAAAAAAAAAAAAAAAGTCATATCGGAGGTGGTGCTGCAGGGAAATCTCCTCAAGTTGGAATTTTGAGCACTGAAAATCACCCAGGCTAAAGCAGTAGTGGGCCTACACTGCAAGTAAAAGAGGATTTGCATACAAAACAAATCGGGGTAACAATTTGTCAAAGCCACATACAGTATAGAGGTTGATCAAACTAAAATGAAAAATATTTGGACTGTACACACCGCATTAGAATTTTTCTCTGGGTTCACAAAAAATGACGTAGAAACATTTCACAATGCCAAGGGACACACAAACACACACCTTCAGTTTAGTTAGTTAGCTAGTTTTGTACTGTATAGGTTGGATTTATAATACTATCACAGTGCAAAATACTTCTGAGAACCAAAACAAATGAAAAAAAGAAAGGATAAAGTCCCTCTATGCATAATGGATTCTGTATATATGGGGCAAATATGTTTGCAGCACAGGAGACGATTGTCATCTTTTTTCCTCTTTTTTTTGATCAATAAATGGAGAAGGCATTAATGTACAGTACATATAAAAATTAAAAATAAAATCAACCCTACATCCTATAGTCTAGCACAACTACATAGCTTTGTAGAAGCAGTAACAGATGACTTGTATCTAAGGCTATACACAATATGTCTTTTTTCCAGTTTTTTGTTCTTTTTTTTTTTTTTCTCATCTTAAAGTAAATACATCAAACCATTTTCAGTAGTCAGTAACACTGTGCAACAATGACCGGTGGCAGTATTTTACAAACATCTGGCGTCACTTGACATGAGAGATGAGGAGAAAGGGGTGGAGGGCAAGAAAGAAAGAAAGAACTGTTCCCCCCCTCTTTTTTTTGTTTTTGAGATCTTTTTTTTTTTTTGTTTGTTTTTACTCTTCTCTGTCAAACACTAGAAGAATGCCTACCTATCGAGAACGTGGCCGTGTAAACTACTGTCACTTCTTTGCTTTTGCTCCCCATGAATGATTAAAAATTTGTAATTTTTTTGTCATTTTTTTTTCTTTTACTACTGTATATCTCTCTATGTACATTAAGCGTCTAAGGGCGCTGTGTTGAATGATAAAGAACAAGAAAGAAAGACGAAGGGAGTCATATAGCAGGGTGACGGCCTGTACTGGCCTGGTTATAATATATAAGTACATTTAGGGCAGTTTGAATATTTCATTTCCTTCATATTAAGCATTATCAGCACCATTACCATCGTCAAACGCTAAACATTGGTATGCTTTTTTTTTTTCTTTTTTTTTCTGCCAGCAATATCATATTCATTTAGACTTGTGTTGTAGATTGTCATGTGATGCCCTTGTCCTTTGTGTCAGTGTGACGCATGGCCATCGGAGATAAACAGAGACTTTGTGACAGCTGATAGGAAAGCCACATGACAGGAAAATGTGCTTGGTCTCTGTCAACAGTCTGGTAAAGTGAGTTTCTGTTCTACAGGAGAATACATTCCAGGTACAATATAACAGTGGTCCGTGGAGTCTAGAAACAATGGACTGTCTTTTTCTTCATTTAACAGGAGATAAAAGTCTTTACTTGCATGTGATTAAGCACTACACTTCAATACTATTTTTATTTCTTTTTTTTTTTAAAAAAAAGGAATACCTTTCTAGCTCAAGGAATGTATCAGAGTTTGTGGGGCCAATTACAGGGAGTGCTAATCAGACAGGTAGTTTCACCAAAAAGAAAAAAAAAAAGAAAACAAAAAAGAACATTATATAAGAGTAAGGACAACAATGACAGGGGCATTCAGACCACAGGAGACATAACAGGAAAGTTGCTTTCACTTTGTTTAGTGTCCAAGGACGCTTGCAAAAGTCACTAGGTCCGTCTCACAAAGCCGTCCCCATAGGAAACTGTCCCAAACTGCTTCAAATAGTTCTCGCCTTCTCTTGACTCTGACGGTAGTATGTGTTTTTCATTTTAAATAAAGTCTTTGTTATAGTGTATTCCTTCATTCATCATCATCCTTCATCACCGCCTTCATCATCCTCATCATCCTGCCTTGCTCCGGTGCGGGGGCCGTTAGTCTTTGTTTACAGCGTGGGCATCCAGCCCATCGGGATCGCCTAGGTTATGGTTGTTAGGGTGGTTAAGGTCGTTGTTAAGATGGTTGGGGTCGTGGGTCAGCGCGGGGTCATGGGTCATGGGCTGGTCCTCCTCTCCTACCCACAGATGCACTACGGCCAATAAGAGAACAAGAGGCAGATTAGCACCAGCGACCCAACACAGCGACCCCACCCTGCAGCACACACACACACACAACCCTCAGCATTGAATCACAAGTGGGTCAAGTGGGGCCTAATGGATGGATTAGATATATGAGACTGTTAGCTTTGCAAAATATGTTTTTACTGAACAAAAAAAAAAAAAAAAAAGCAAAGCTGTAGCCAAATGTGTTTAGTACTGATGCAAATATAAATCAGCCTTTAAAGAAGAATTACAAAACAGCGTATTTTCTCCCTAAGCTGCAGTAGTACCTAGTCATTAAGATAGTTTTGGATTAATTTGCCCAGGTTTTGAGATATGTGTTTCCAGGATTTCTGCGCCCACTCAAATGGAGATGAATGGAATGTTGTTGGTGGTGCTTACACTAAGAATTAATGGCTCTTACCAGAAACAGGGTCCCTGGTACTTTAGATAATGCACATTCAACAGTTTTCAAATTTGTCTGCTGCAAAGTAGTTCAAGTGAATCCTGACCAGATACAATTTTAGTAAGCTTCCAAAATAACAGAGAAAATCACAACATGCTTCCATTCACTTCAACTGAACTGGGCGTTAGCAGCTAAAACATGACATATCTCTAAATCTGGACAAATTAAATAATATTATCAGCAACATGATACGATACATCGAACATTAAGGGAGAAATGAGTGTAGTGGGGTCTAATTTTATTATTCAATGGCATACACATTTTTGTAAACTTGTTATTGTACCAACATTTTACAGCAACTAGGACTAGCAACAGAAAAAACATTAGATTCACAGTAGCAAAATCGGACAGAATGCTTTAAAATATACTCATTTTTGCTTGTCTTTTTTTATGAAAATGAAGTATAAGGTTAGCATCTGAACAAACAGGGTGAATAAATACACAAGAAAATGGTCAAATATAATGCAATCCAACACAATACAAATCATCACCTCAAATACATCTTTACAAACAAACCATTTAATCATTGTGACTATAATAAGAATAAAGAAGTGTATACTTTCTCCTGAAGCTGTATTGTTTTGCATTGCATTCTACGGTTTTACTGGGATTCTGTGCGTATTGTTGTATAATGCAGTTATTGTTGCTTTTCACATAAGCAGTGTCAGCAAAATGTTTGACTCATTAACATACAGGGAGATTGGTACATCCACTGTACAAATCGTTTTATTTCTTCCTAATTTTATTGTTGCGTCTTCTGTACACAGGAGTCAACACTAGAGACTGTGATATGGTGTTCAGTGAAATATTCATTTCTATAATGGTATGAGATGCTAACACATTATGGTTATGACAACTGGAGTAGTTTCATACTTGTTCCAAGCAAGTTTGTTGGCTTTGTAAGTGTGATAGCGGGTGAAGTGAAGTGAGTAAATCTAATAACAAAAAAAAAAAAAAGTTTTGAATCTCGGTGAGACAGTAAGAAATGCATAACTGTAATTAGGTCCCACAGCTACGGCCACTAAATAATACAACTTGTCCCCAGCCCTCCTCCCTTTTCTACACTTTCATTCCCTCAGCAACTTCTTAGAAAATTATTTTGCAATAAAATGCCACAGAACACATTTGCATGTCATGTTCTTTTAAAGTGGCGTTATGAATCTGACAAAACCAAATTAAAACACGGGTTTATTTGAGTTGTGCTTTTGCAAAGACGGAAATGGATATCAAAATGAAAGGAAGTGCCGCCGTAACAGAGGGAAAATAAAGAGCTAATAACGTGATAAAACATCTCTTGGATGCAACACTAAGTAATAACTCTGGCTGTCTCTGCATGAACCCCAACCTCGCTCTGCATCCAACATTATACTTTCCTTTAATGCTCAATGCAGCTTGTTTCAGAAGGATACAATATATTACAGCGTAATTAGAAATATTCTAATGACACCGGTGGAAAATGTGCTCATTTTACAACTAGAGCACAGGAGCTAATGGATAACGATGTGCTGGAATTCATAATTAAAACAAATACGTGTAGGGCTCCAGCATATGCACTCATGGTTGTTGTATTTTAAAACCACAAGCAGGTGTTTCCTCAGTATATTTGCAGCATTTTTCAGGTTTGTCTTTCATCTTATGCCATACCTCACTTTTACCACAAGGTGGCAAGCTAAGACAGTGAATAAGACCGAGTGCCTGTGAACAGTTTGCTGTGTGATGGGCATACCTACATATTCATCTAAAGACTCATTTCCCAATGCTAAACTTTCTGTTCTGATCACCGTAACTCAATAAGAGATAAATACTACAACAGGAAAAAAAAACAAAAAGCTCCAATTACTCACTGCTTTTAAGTTTAGCTATAATTCAGGATTTAATTTATAAAAGTCGTTATAACTAAAGCCATCATAACTGAAGAAACACTAAATAAAGTTCCCTTGTTTTGCAGCTTCAAAAACTGTCTCGAATCTCCCCAAGGGCACTTCCTGCCTTTGACTTCCCTGTAAAGAAACTTCCTGTAACGAGCTCCAGATTAGGCCCCATATTTGATTTTCACTGTTCATTAACTAAGCCACCTGGAATGTTATTATTTAAGCACGGTGCTCCTTCTCCCCAAACAACTGCCGCTGCGAAGGGGGAGAGATTTCCTGGCCAACTTTATAGATTTAGCATAACTTCCCCTCGCAGTTTTTAATTTCCCATTCGGGCAGGCGGCAGATGCACCTCACAGACACAGAAAACCTGCCTGGCATTCATTTATCACTTGAATGCAAAGCTTATCTATTCGTTTAGTTCGAACATGTCTGCCCCTCTTGACTTTGATGCAGTTTGCTGACATGACTACATTATCATACTGATAAAAATCTATCTTTATACAAAATATCTACTTATTATTATCTTACATTTGTGCTTAAGAGCAGCGTAAAACCACTCATTTACACGCTTTCATCCCTTTAGCAGACTGAGAACACTATATGGAAGAGTAAGTGCGCCCTCTTGTGATATTTTGTGAGATGGCAGATGGAAACACGGGTGGTTATTGGAGGGGAGAGGGCCTAGGAAAGGAAAACATATGGTGTGAGGACACACAGCTCCAGGATCCATCCACTGTTAATACATGTGTCATGCTTAACAGAATGAATAAATGGGAAGGAGACTGGAACAATGGCATATCACTGCACTCTGAGCATGTGTCGGATAGCGCCTTGGGATATGGTGGACTACGTGTGTGTGTCTGTGTGTAAATACGTGCAAGTGTGTGGTCTCAGAGGCATCACCTGACATTAATAGCAGTCTGTGAAAACATCGCACAACAGGCACTTGCCAAGTAGAAGCTGGCGTTTTGCAGCTTTGCAGACTGGTACTGTGGCACATTTATGCAGGATTTCTGGGTATTACTGAAGCTCATACAAACCATGAATACTGGAGTGTGTGTTTTAGCAGATCTGTGTTTAATCCAGGCTGTCCACTAAGGTGTAACTAATATTAATTTATTGTTTTGAATGGATTCCAGCGCCAATCAGATGACCTTTATTTTCTGTCCAACTCCAAATTAACCTTCAAAAATAAGAGTCAAATGATACAAATTCTAGAAAATGCTGACCAATCAGTACTAGCGTGCGGTCCTGCTTATACTTTAAGTTTTATTGCCAGGATCTTGTGATATCGGCCTCTAGAATTTCATGAGCAGTGCTGATCGACCTTATCAAGACGGTAGCTATGACAAAAATGGCTTCATGTTTACAAAATATTTACTTTCTGCCTTTTTCTTTAGCATCAAAATACATCCAATACACACTGGCCTCCACAGTGGAATGAAAGAGTAGCATGTACGCTACTTTATACAAACAACTCCACAAAGCAATGCACATTTTGCAGATTATTAGATTAGATTTGTGCAATTTCACAGCTGTCAATTATGATGCTAAGTGATGATGATGACTAAGTGACCGAAATCTCAATTTGAGTTACTGAGTGCTCCATTGATCGGCTGTTATAACAGAGAACACGAATGAGTCAGTGAATGAATGAATGAATGAATGAAGGAGTGATTTTTGGCACAGTTCATTTATGTTTTACAGCTGCAGTAAGAGTTTCTAAATCTATACTTCTATTTAGGGTTAGGTAAGTTGAAATTTAATGTATATTTTAATTTAAAAAAAATAAAGATTCTTCTAGCAGTAAGTGAGAATTTATGTTTTTTTGCGCTTTAGGTGAACTAGTTAACCCATAAAGACCCAAATATCCACCAGTGAAAACCATCTACTGATGTAAACTGTTTAATACATGTTGATCCTATCAATACATGGAAATAATTGGTGTAAAATGCAGTTTTTCATCTTTTCGTGGTCATCAAATATGACCTATTTGGATGTTCAGAGGTTCTGTAGTTACCGTGGAAACACGGTATCTTCACGGTCATCTTCTACAACATTGATTCACGCATAAAACCCATAGAATTGGATCAATGACAGTGGATGGAGACACTTGTTTTATGTTATGCTCAGTTAATGATATAGTTTACTGAAATTTATTTTTTTTTCTTCAGTTTTCTCTGTTGTGATAAAATAACCTTTGGATTTATATAGTTAAATATAGGAAAATACATGATTAACAGTGAAAAATGCAAAAAAATACAGAATATAATATTATAATGCATGTCAATATATCACTTAAGATAAAGTTAAATTTAGAGAAAAAAAAAAATTAGGGAAACAAAAGTAGCACTGGGTCTTTAAGGGTTAATATATTTTAATGCGAGTGTAAGTGTTTACATTTCTCTACAGATGTTATGAAAAGAAAAATCACCCACTTTGAGGAATTGGGCTACAGGTGATTGACTGATATCATTCATTTATTACAAGTGTAAGTTTCTCTACACAGCGTCCGTCCTGTCTGAGTACACAACCAGGCCTCGGTGCATCATTTGTCATCATCTGGACTTAAGCTGAGTGTAAAGTCGAGCCGTGTGAGGCTTCTCTGTGCCACTGAAGGTGGCTGTGGCTCCTTTGTTCCCTCTCCCAGGCATCCGGGCCCTGCACTAGCAGAAAGTGTTGTTCTTGGCACAGCCCCGTCTCATTGTACAGCCCAGTATTTATAAATATGTAAATATGAGCAGCACTAGGCATAACACGGCCCACTTGTATACACTGAGGAGGAGCGGCGAGGAAGTGAGCGCAAGCCCCCCCCCCTCTCTCGCTCTGCACCCCCCCTCCTAAAATTGTATTTTTAGATGGTTTTAATGAATACAGGATGTTTATAGTTACCATTCCCTGTGATTCGCACAAAAGACTAGAAAAATCCACATCCACCCTGCCGCCCCTCCTCTGCACCCTTCCCGCCCTCCACCCCCTCCCTCCCCCGATCCCTCAAAGCACTACTAAAGAAGAAGGGGTGGGAGACAAAAAAAAAAAAAAAAAAAAAGCAAATTTGTGGTGAAACGCAGCAGGATTGTTGTGCTCTCAGTCTGCTTTCGGCTCAGATCCCTATTAGACAAACAGAGTGTGGTGTTAAGGTGCAACAAAGAGTGACGAAAACTCGTGTGTTCGGGTGGAGAACGGGCGGGCGCGCGATAGAGAGAGACAGACGAGATGTGCGAGGAAAAGGTTCCTCACGACGCAACATCAAGGCGGAACGCAATTTGTGTGTTATTTCTGTTTTTTAAAGTTGCAAAAATAATACAAAAGCTGAATCAATATGTGCGAGGAGTGGGTAAAAAAGGTTACCTGTTTTCTGTTGTCTGTGATAATGTGTTTTTTTTGTGTGTGATGACTCCATGTCAACTTGTTTTCTTTTTATAAACTTGGTTTTGTTTTGCTGCAAAACTCTCAGGTCTAGTATGAGGTGACGTGTATGACAGGATGGGAAGATTTAGAGACGAGAGAGAGAGAAAAAAAAATGACAAGAAAGTAAAAAAAGAATGATTATAGTTGGGGAAACACAATGAAGTGAATGTTAGTGGCCTCTTTCTATCTTTCGCTCTCCTTCTCCAAAACTGTTTCTGAGGCTAAAAGATTGCCGGCTTGATAATACCTCCGCTGAGCAATTTAAGCCCAAACACTCTGATGCTACAATCTGTCTTCTCTGCCTGATAGCGCTTTTCTCCCCTCTCCTCTCCAAATTACTTTCTTTCATATCTAATTATATTTGCTAATGATCTTATAAGAGAATAATGGAATGTGCTTGATCTATTACCTTTTTTTTCAATACATAAATACAATGCGGGGGGAAATGACTATTGGAGACAGGAGGAAATGTTTTTTTTAATGTTTTTGATGAGAGGGAAAATGAAGCTGGGAGCTGCAGGGTCATTAATGGGCGATGAACACAGAGGTCATCTCTCACATTCTCTTTGACATTTCTCTCATCTGACGTGCTGAAACAATCACAACCTCATCCTTGCTCTCGATTTTGCCTGTTCGCTTCACTGTTCCTCGGTAATCTGCCAGAAATCCACCTCAAGCCTTTTTTTTTTTTTTTTTTGAACTTCAAATGAGAACTTTCCAACTTTGTTCAGTGTCACTTCTGTGTCACTTGTTTATGGCTGAAAGTCTGGGAATGAGCTTTCTATGAACTTCCGTATCTCACAGTTGGACATAAAGCTGGAATAATTTAGTTTTTTCAGGCACATTCCTCTTATTATCACCTTTAACCTGGTGGGATGATTACATACTGAGTCCCAGTTACACTTCAATTCATTTCTATCAAGATGAAACAACATTCTGATTATCATCTCATGAGAAGAGGTAACATTTTCTTGTAACTTTATGGACAACAGTCTATCTCTCTCTTTCTCTGTTTGTCTATCTCACATTCATATTCACATTCTTGATTTGTCATTTAAACATTTCCATCATAGAAGTAATGTGAATACAAAATGATGATGATGACATCTATCTATCTATCTATCTATCTATCTATCTATCTATCTATCTATCTATCTATCTATCTATCTCTTTTTCTACTTTTATATTCTTTCTCCTTCTATTCTGTCACTTCCTTTAGTGAAGAACAATAATAAAAGACAAAACTACCCCTTTAACCATTAAACACTGACAAATAATAATATTACACCCCCAACTTAAGCGCCATATCGTGTCTGTTCAGTCATTTTTGTCTTGCTGGTGCAATTCTAGAGGATGACACGTGTGAGATGTTTGAAGACTTTAAAATGTTAAATGCCAGGCTGCAGATTGAATTCTCTAAATGTCCCACAGCGCCCCTTAATGACTTCTTTTTTTTTTTTTTTTTTTTTTTTGTCAAATTCAGTGCAGATTTTCACAAAATCGCACAAGACAAACAGTAGTACTAATATCTTTTCCTTTTCAGCTGATGGCTTTCTGAGCTTTAACTTAGACTCGCTAAAATCCAAGCCAGGCTTTTAACTGAGCAGCTCTTTCTCCTTCCGTTGCCAAACCCCTGTCCCGTTCTGTCCCTCCCTCGCTCCCCTCCTCTTAAGCCTCTTCTCCATCCTCCATTCTCTCTCTCTTTTCTGTTCTATCCTGTCATTTTTTTTTTTTCGTTCTCCACAGGCCCTGGGACAAGCCAAGCCATGACAGGCACTCTCTAAACCCCCTGCATTAATGGAAGGAAATGGCATTCGATCCCTGTTTGATCTCCTAATCATTTCTGCTGAAATGATAATTAGTGCCCTTCCAATCCTCCCACAGAGGAGGAGAAAGGGATGGGTCGAGGGGGGAGTGAGTAAATACATAAATAGAAAAAAAAAAAAAAATCCCTTAGCTTTTAGATCCCAAATGACATCTCTGTCACCAAGCCGGGCATGTTCATGACCAACAAGTGCTTTCCTCCATTGCGAATTTCCCATCCTTTTACACACAGAGGGCTGAATATGCACACACACACACACACACACAGTGCCTGGCGACTGCTGTCTGTGATTCTTTTCAGCTGACATAATCCTGATTGATTCGTTCAGCAGATAAAAACTGGGTCCACTTCTGCCCTTTTACTGGGGGGGCTGGAACATAATACTGCCTTTTATTCACCAACAATGTAACATAATGGCGTTGGAATGTGCAGGGGAAAAAAGGCCACATTTTAAATGCTTGTGACACACTGCGCTGTGAAAAAGCCTGTAGTCTAATGTAAAAAAGAAAAAAAAAAAAAGAAAGAAATCATTAAGATGCCAGATTACCCATGTGACCCGGTGCTAACAAGGTCAAATGAAGGCTGTTGTTTTGGAGAACTTGTTATTTTTTTTCTTTTTTTGTCTCCTCTGCGTGCATCTGTGTATGTACTCCCAACTTTGTGCGCATCTGTCACTGTGTTGCCTTCATGTTCACACAAAGAAATCAAGGATTCCAGTTCTCCAGTTTCATTGCTATCACTACTGTTCGTCCTTTTCTGAAAAGGAAGCTTTCGTTTGGCAGGAGCTGGGCCAGAGGCTGGAAGAGGTGATCTCAACTCCACAGATCACACCCTCTGCTTTACACAGCCCAGGTCAGGATTTTACAGAAGTTAAGAAGTTGTTTTTTGGTTGTTTTTTTTTAACCAATTTCTGATTCTGACAGGCCTCGTTAGTTCACAAAGACAAACTTCTTTATTTAGATCACACAGAATTTCAGACAAAATAGGCTTTGGAAGCAAATTGTCTTTATTGGGAGCTTCAGTGTGATGGTATACTACGGTTATTCATCAGACTTTGTCTCCTTTTTCTTGCTATAACTGGAAAATCTAAGAGTAAGTTCTTAAAAATAACCACAAGTTCTAGTTATTTCTTAACCCATAAAGACCTAGTGTTTTTAGTTAGTTTTGTGGCATTTTTCTTTCTTAAGTTATTTATTACTATTTATTGTAATATTATCCTCTGTATTTTTCAATTTTCCCCATGAAAACCAAGTATTTTCCCACATTTAATACACTGATGATGTAGATGTTCATAAAAGCTCAGATTAAAGTTGATTGTCACAATACCAGAAACAGAGAAAATTTAAGAAAACATAACGTTTTCAACAAAATATAACTTTAACTGAACATAAGCCAAGTGTTTCCATCCACTGTCATTGATCCAACTCTATGGGTTTTTACTGGTGAATCAATGTTGTAGAAGATGACAAATGACCAAAAATCTCCAAATATCTAAATCTGCAATAAACGTTTTTTTTTTCCTTTGGTTAATTGAGACAAAAAATAGAACTGTTTGTCCTTAATGATCGGCAGTCGACACAAAGGAGGGCAGATGAGGGTCGTAACCCCATAAACACCAACCTAGCAGTGACAAACATAAGTGAAGCATTAAGGTGTGGATTTATTTTAGTTTGATACAAGAGGACTGATGCTTTAACAGTTACAGTATGTGGGTATATTGTAGCTTCATATGCTAAGTATGTGATTCTAAGAATGATTCAGAAATGGGAGCAAAATGGTTTAAAACTAACAAAGGAAATGTTCGGAGTGGTCATCCAAAATCACTGATCTCAATTCAACAGAAAATTAGTGAGCTGAATTGAAAAAAAGCAGGTTTATGCTCAGTACGAATGGACCAAAGTTCCTGCAGCGTCAGAATGAAAGATTATTCCAAGCATTTGATCCAACTCATAATTTAAAAGCAATATTTGTAAATTTAACTAAAATGAATGTGAACTTTGAAAGTTAATTTCAAGATAAAACACCAATTCTCTCTACACTTAAAATAAAGTAACAGGGCTAACTGAACTAACTGAGGAGATATATATTGGAACGAATAGCTCAGAATTGTGAATTAATTTAGCCTTGGTGTATGTGCACTTCTAACCCCCACTGTAATTCTTTTCTCAAAGACTTTGTGCGTACACAAGGCTAACATCCGTCCCTCATTCTCTGAGATGCAAACAAAGGCTAAAGGCCAGGCCGCTGGGTGTGTGTATCCATAGACTCGGGTATACTGTAATCTCAGTCAGTTTACAGTGGAATGTATGTTTCTGGGCTTTAGTTGTAAGATACACAGTGGAACATTTACATTTGTTACATGAAAACCTCATTTTACAGACTTATGATACGATCTTTTCTCTATATTTGTCACAGTATGTTTACGTTTTTTATGGAAACTGCAAAAAAAATTTGCGTCATATAACATGGCAGTGTAGTATTCACTTATACTCTATATGGACAAAAGTATTCAGATACATTTCTTTTCTAACAGAGGTCTGGGATACAAAACAATAAGGATTAATGTCATACTAGAAAAGCACTCAGAGAGCGCAAACCTCCGCCAAGCAGCAGTTCCCCCACAAATCGAGATTTCCGTAATGGTGGGTTTCTTCAGGATCTAGCTCCATAACTATTGAAGATACGTCAAATCCGTTCACATCCTGCTTTTTTAGTAGACCTTCAGCTCCAGTTTGGTGTTAGTTGCAGGTCTGTATCTGCATTAGTTTCCTCACAGTGACTAAAATGATGAAGGCTACTTTTGTCATGTTCCAGATCATAGTTTCCAGAATATTGCAAATTAATTTCTCTCAACATTGATTTTGTTTTTTATCCATGACTATGATTTTCAAATGTAAATTTCTAAGATATTTTTTGTGCTCTGACAGGCGATAGAGTGGGTTCTCCATTGACCAAAGGTTTGGCAGTTTGAATCCTGCCTGAGACTGTCCACATGTTGAAATATCCTTGGGCAAGACGCTGAACCCTAAATTCCCAGTAGACCTCCCTACTGGTGTGTGAATGGGATGCTTTGTAAAGTGCTTTGGGCACCGTAAAAGTGTGAAAAAGTATTGACCATTACTGTAAATAATAACCTCCTACCACAACTTACCATATACTGACTTTTGAAATTTCAATTCACAGAAAAATCCTGTAAAATTTTAAGGTAATATTGATCTTTATAATTTATATCTCAAATCACCATGAACAGGAAATCTTATGAGCTGCAGTTACGATGTGTCCCAATATTTTTCGCAATCATTATAACATCAATATCCCAGACTTTGTTAGAAAAGAAACACCTGAATTCAATGTGTCTTTTGTCAATACTTTGGTCTATATAGTGTATGTTACCCTGTACTTCCAACTCAGTGACCAAACTAAACCAACGCACAGTTACTGTTTCCTTGCAGGCTTTGCTCACTTCTCGCCCACAGCATATCACCAATAAAAGACCAAACAAGAGAGAGCGGACGGCCTTCCTGCTACACACTTGTATTAATTGTAGGCGCTAATCTGCAAGCCACGTCCCTCCCTGGAGCGTACAGTGTTATCCGCACCAGCATGGTAGTGGCGACATATCTGGTTACTAATTCGGTGTGGCATGAAGCCAGCTGGGAAACAGGAAGGAAGACGGAGTCTGTTGAGCGGACACTGAAATGTGTCCCTAACTGCAAACCACTAGACTCGTAAGGATGAGACGAGGCAGACAAAACAACCGTGGTAATATGGAGTATGTATGTAGATCACACAAGACAAGGGAAATGAACAAGCGACCCAGCAGCAAATAGGGCAATATTATATAGGGCAATACGTATATATGTAGAGCAAACGGAAGTGTGTTCTCCTGATGACTTCGACTCATAAAGACAGGAATTAAACTTTATTTTCTCACTATAAATAGATTCTGATCAATGGCTGTCACTTTTGGAGACTCATTGTTTTTTTGATGTTCCAGAACACGCCCAAAAACGTGGCACTTTTATGCATTTCAAAATAAGAAATGTTAATATTCTTGTCTCAAAAATAAACTTAAGGTTCATGGTTCAAGGTTACTTTATTTATAGCCGTGGGTAGATTTGTTTTGCAGAAAAAAATGATTGCATTTGGCATTCCATTACAAAACACACATTGAACCTGACAGGCAGGTAATTGATTGAATGTCGAGACAAAATAGCGCTCAGTGTTCCGCCATTCAGCAGTATAGTAACAAGGATAAGTAAAAACAGATAAGATAAAATAAATAAGATCAAGATAAATAAAAACAAAACATAATAAAATGCAATAATAATAATAATAATAATAAAAACCTTAGGGAAATAAAAACAGTCTCTAGGGAAAAAAGAAACAGAAATAGTATAAATTAATAAAATAAAGTGCAATGTCACTATTTATTGAGCTCAGTGACAGCGACAGAAACAGCTGATTTTATGTTTCTTTTTAAAGTTATCATAAATTCAAGTCAATGCTCAACATTATAATACTTATGACCCTAAAAGGCCTACATTTTCAAAATCATGTACTGATCTAAAAGTTAAGTAACTGTTGAACCTCTAATCTTATCAATATATTGAAATAATTCAGGTAAAATACAGTTTCTCAATTCTTCACCGGTGTCACATATGACCAATTTGAATGTTAAAAGATCCTATAATTAACAGAGAACCAATACCATCTTCTGCAATAATTTTTACTATTTTTATGATTTACTGATAGTGTGGTAAATTGGACTGCTAGTTGCGTTTGTTTTTATGTTCAGTTAATGGATTTTTTTTTTTGTTGGAAAAAGTCTCCTTTTCTTCTGTTTTCTCAGTTTTTATACAACAACCTTTGACATTACTCTGAGCTTTTATGTACATTTTCCTGGTCAGTGAATAAAATGTGGGAGAACACCTGCTTTTCACTGAAAAATGCTAATATTAGTGTCATAATAAATGATGGTAAATCACTTCGGAAAGAGAAATATGAATTTGGAACTCAACACAAATATAGTTCTATATTATATATGTTTTAAGGGTTCATAAATGGTACAACACTAAATGGTCGGTAACCAAATTGGACGGACAGAGGGATAAATAAATGCTGCAATGTGATGTGAGATGAGCATAAATCGGGTGGAGATGGAGATTAACAAGACAGACAGACAGACAGACAGACAGCAGAGTAATGACAACCCGGCCCCAGCTATCATAGCCATCATTTATAATCACAGAGAACCTGCCGCTGGTTTCCCAGCATCCCATGGCAGGGGTGGAGGCTGGGGTGAAGGGGGACATTCTAGAGTTCTCCTGAGCTTCTAAATGTTACCGATAAATAAATGACAGCAGTTTAGGGTGTGAGGATAGAGGAGGCTCCGAGGGACAGGTGGCTGGTTGGCGTCGAAAGGAGGGAAAAAAGGAAGAGGAGGGAATATAGTGTAGGGTCTCTGTCAACAACTGCAATGAATATTAATTCGGTACATCAAGGTACAGGCACTTGCCATATGTTAAAGCACTACAAGGCTTCTTTTTCTTTTGTTTGATTTCCAAGTGTTGATGTGAATAAAGTATATTTCATCTACAAATGACTTTAATGAGAATTCACATCTAAATAAGGACGTAAAATATCATATTGCAGAGTGATGAGGCCTGGTTATTCAGAGGGGAGGTTAAATTCCTCTACGTATACAGAGAGAATTAATGAATATATGAATAAATGATTGAATACAGTAGAGCTGTGTTTTCATATAACGTCCGTAACACGCACATATGTGTTTCTGTAAATGGAAGCGGATAAACTAGTGTCATCAGCAGGTGGCAGTAGAGGCTGGATCAGACACAAGAAAAACAGAAGAAAAAGGACAGAGCGAGGAATAATTTGGCCTCCGCATAAGTCCGTGCACACCTGTTGCTCATGGATGAATACTTTATGGGAATATTGAAAATCCAGGATGTGGGGGATCAGTCATTTGAGATAAATGAGTTTCTATGTCCAATTATGCACTTTAACTCTTACGATAAATCCAAGATAAGAACCTAAATACAAGTGCTCAGACGTTTTTTTTTTGCAAATACATAATAATAAGAAGTGTCTTCGGTGCACTTTCAAAAAGACTGTTACCATGTCTGGATTCCAGAAATCATGTTCACTCTATCAGCAAAAACTGGATTTAAATTAGTATTAGTGCATTACCTTTACCTAAAATCTTATACATTGTATTCAAGACTGTATTGCTTAAAATTTTAACCCTCACATGCAGGTAAAAAATAGTACTAGGAAATAGCACAGGCCTCTCACATGTTTAGCTAAAATTATGCAAATTAGAAATCAGCTGACACAGCCACTGGTCTCGTCTGTTCTTCTTCTCTGGTTTTAATGTGAAGCTACAAATCTATGGTGTTTCCTTCTTTTTGTGCTCATATACTGAGCTCTCAGATAGCTAACATGAAAAATAAACCATAGAACACATGAAATTAGGGTCGGTATTTGGTTTCGGTTTGTAGTCTTTGCTGTTAGAATTCATACTAAAGTAACTGAGATGAAATATATTTACAGAATCCAGTGGTTTCAGAATTTTCTTAAAATGTTTGGTTCTTCTAGATGATTCATATTTGTGATTTGTTTTGTTTTCTTACAACAGTTTAACATTCCTAATACCCCTGATTTGTTTTTCTGCACACACACACACACACACACACACGCACACACACACAGTATCGTCACTTCAAATTTTCCATGATGTATGTAAAAGAGAGGATGTGAAGAAAGTGATACAGGAAGAAAAAAAAAAAGTGGAGCACCTGGCTTCTTTTTAACGTGATTTCACAGGATTTCAGTGGTCTCTGATGATTCAACAGTTGCTGCTACAAACATCTGCTGCCTGCTCTTAGCAGATCTCAATTAAGACTCACACAGCCGGGCACGCCATACCTTATTTATGCTTCTTTTTTTTTTTTTTAACTCACTCTCTTTTTTTCACTCTAAACAATATGGCTGTGAAGGCAAAGAGGCAGAAAGGTCTGACAAATTCCACTCAAAGAAGACATTACGAGGTGGAAAGACAGGGATGTTGAGAGGAGGTTGGAGGTGTTGGCAAGCGATTTCAAAAAAAGGGGCATTCCTGCCAAGACTGGCAGCACTTTTAACAAAATAAGGAGAGAAAAAAAAAAAAAAAAAAAGCAGCAACAACAACAAACATCGACAAGCAGCAGCCTAAAGCCCTCCTTCCCTTCAGAGAGAGCCAGGCTATGTGAATTAGCATTTGTCTCTTTCCTCTGTCTTTTTTTAAAGGCACCAAAAAGAAAGAGACGACGACGAAGAAGAAGGAGTGAGTGTTGATATGATTATGTAAATGTAAACAGGATTTCCTGCCGACTGGAAGCCGTTTCTCTCTCTCTCTCTCTCTCTGACCCGTTCTCCTTGCAAATCTTCCATTTAAGACGAATTCCCCCGGGGAGGCCGCTCCGCCGTTACTTAACGGGATAATTATGATATACGAAACCTTTCCAAGATCACTCCCCCCACCCCCCCAACCCCTCCTTGTCTTTGCCTTCTGCCCAAATCTCTTACTTTCTCTCCATTTCTCTCTGTCTATGTCTTTTACTGTCATTTCCTCTCAGGCCTTTCCTTTATCTTCTGTCTCTCCTGGACAGTAACTCTGATTTGTGTCTGCGCCGTCGGAATAAACATAAACCGTGTTCGGAAGGCCGACATCAGCGCCAATATGTCATTTATTCATTTTGTGTTTAAAGCTGTTAGGATTAAAGAGGTAATATACATGACATCTCTAATTTTTTTAAATACATTTTCATGCCAGAATTCAATTAACACTGTGGAGATGCACCTGAGAAGCACCGCATCTATAAATGACAACATTAAAGTATTCTTTAAAGACAATTTAATTAACACTTACATAAATTGTCACTTAAGAGGCTGCCATTTAACATAATATTACTTACTAAAAAAAAAAAAAAAGCTACTTCACCTTAACTGTATCAACTGAATTGTGTTTTTGATCGATAGGTCTGGAAAAAAAAAAAGAAACAAGTGTGAGCATGTAGTAGATAAGTAAAAAAAACACACGCCAAAAGATGCTGAATGTGTTAAAGATGCATTTTTGGAAAAGCATATGAGACATGTAGCTTGTTTCCACTAATGGCTCATTTGTTTCCTTCAGTGCAAATATCACATAGCTTTAATGAAGTGTTACGACTACAGGAGAAACATGGACGTTAAAGGGTTTTAGATTCCATCTTTTTTGCAGCAGGTGTCCTGACTAAGTGTCACGGCTTTATGGATTTTATGTTACTGTAATATTTTAGGCCTGTTCCACTCGACTATGAAAGTAAAGCTTCCATCTCCACTTGGATCTTTACTCAGTGACCTCATGTAGGAAGAAATGAGCGTTATATTCCACATATGCACCAGTGTGATGTGTCTGGTCGGTGTGTGTAGTTAAGTATTGTCCGTAATAATCTATACTTACGCTTTGGTCCGATCTGGGT
>JAPSES010000154.1:380857-398906 GCA_029822895.1 Maxillicosta whitleyi
TGGGTCTTCCTGGAACAAAACAACCCCCCCCCCACCCACCAACCCCACCCCATTTCCATAAAACATACACTTTTGATATCAAGACTCAGAAATGTGCGAGAGCGAGCAGAAATCACACTGCTCCAAACATTTCATAATGCAGACGTACAACTTAATTGCAATTCTGCGTGGTTGTTTGGTTCCTTATTTACTCCTACAACTTTGTTACAGAGCCACACGTCAAACTATTTACGCGCTGGTGTAAGCACTTACGGCTACGACTCTTTTTGCTTGACAACGGCCATAAACAGAGGAGTGAGAGATCAAAAGTGTTCATCGGAGAGCGTGACAGATGACAGATATGGTAAGAGATTTTCCATGATCTTTTGTGCGCAGGGGGTGGGGGTGCTTGAAGGGACGGAAAGAAAAATTGTGGGGGGGATAAAAGATGAAAATGAAAAAGAATGAGGAAAAAAAAATCAAAGAAAGATTTCTTTCCACATGAGGTAGCGGTGCAAAGCAAATGGCAAAGACAGAAACTTCCCACTTTCAATAATGTGTCCGATCAATTATTTATTGCCAAACAGTGTGTGGTGGGACGGTGCTGTGTGTAATCTGGAAAGGCAGTACATTATTTTTCACATTGTGGACCAGACATTGGTCACAATCATTAGTTTGTGTGCTCTGCCTAATTGGGTGCTCATAAATTACACAGATGTAACTGAAACCCGACTTCCTGGATCTGTGCTCTGACCTTGAGTGGGTGCAGACATGACAGATGACATCAATAAAAGTTTGTGAACATACACTACAGTGATGTATTCTGCAGAAAAACGTGGGAGTGTGTGTGCGCACTCCTCTGCTTTAACCCGTAGAGGCCTTGTGGTCCTTGTGTGGCAGTTCCTGAATGAATTTTTCTCTCTGTTCAACCTTTTTTTTTTTTAAAAAGTGATTTATTTATATTTTATAATTTCACTGCATTTTTCTACACTTAACTTACTATAGATGATCCAAACTTCAGAGTAAAGTTGAAGGTTATTATATCAAAACAGAGAAAAGGTGACTTTTTCAGCAACTATTGAATGTAAAAAGAAGCATCTCTGTCCACTGTCACTGATCCAACTCCATGGATTTTACTGGTGAATCGATGCTGTAGAAGATGACGGTGTTTCCACATTCACTACAGAGTCTCTGAACGTCCAAATGCATCATATCTGATGGCCATGAAAAGTTGACAAACTACATTTTATGATAATTATTTGGATGTATTGACAGGACTTAGTGGCTCAACAGATATGGAACATTTCGGTCGCCGGCGGAGGTTTGGGTCTTCATGGGTTAAAAACAGAGCGATACCACATCTGATCTCATACAAACATTACAATAACAGACTATTAAAAAGACGGATGCATCGAAGTGTACTTCTGACTTTGATGTGTAAAGAATTATTAATAAACCTCTCGGCCTCTCTTCCCCCGTTCCCTCCCTGAACCATTGTTTTGCTGGTGAAATCCATAACATTTCTTTTGTTCCCCTCCTTTCTGTAAGCCTGCTCTCTTATTTTCCCAAGGCCGAGAAACTTCAGACATGAGAACCCCTGATATAAAACCAGGGAAATTTACCTGGGATTAGCAGCCATTGACAAATAACCTTGGTGATAGATGCACAGTAGATTTGGTTCAAAGCTCTCCCGGCAGCCTCAAAAGAGATTAGTTCACTTCTTATCAGGTCAGCCGCGTCGCCTGGGAAATGTGTTTAAAGTCACATTGATTTATTGAAAGATTCCCCAATAAGAAGATATCTCTCGACTTAAGGAGTGTGTGTGTGTGTGTGTTCCTGTGTATGTCATGTGAACGTGTGCCTCAAATAAATTACACTGCCTGTTCAAGCTTTAAAAGAAAAAAAAAAAAAAGCTCCACACAAAGGCATTTTCAACAAACGAACGGTGCGCTTCAAACTAAAAAAGCACTTCTAGATAACTAGTGTTGAATACTGCCACAGGAGAGAGAGGTTCCCATTCTCCCTCTACCTCTCTCGTACACGGGCTCTCTCTCTCTCTCCATTTACCCCATGCTGGTAGTGCTGCTGAAAACAGTGATTGTACAGTGGTGAGACACAGAGCGACGCTGACAAGGAGGTATAATAAGGCCTCTTTGTTCCCCAGAGAGAGAGAGAGGTAGAGAGACATGTAGATAGAAAGAGAGAAGGAGGTGGTGGTGAAGTTGGATGGAGGGGGAGGGGGCAGGCGGGGGCCAGCTTTCATTTACACCATTACCTTCTTAAGCGTCATTATCAGGCCAAGGAGAGGAGGACTGTGGGAAAGCGGGTGGGGCGACCAATGAGGGAAATAACAGATCTGACATGTCGCTCACCAAGTCCATCTGAGGGATGACATGCTCAATTCTTCCCTCTCTCACACACACATTACACTCATGTACACAAAAACTGTCTTTTAAGTCTGCGGTTGGACCGGGTTCACTCATTTCATGTCCTATTATCTCAGACAAAAGTATGTAGACGCCCAAAAATCATCTTTCCTCTGGTAAAACACGTACGATTCTTTAAAACGTAGCTGTGGAGGGTCATTCTGTCTGAGGTTAAAAGGTGTCGAAACTATTGTACGTGACGATTTTCACTTAACAGATGTGTCCACATATGTTTGGTTAATGTAGTTTCCATCATTTCTTTTTTTTAACCCTTTATCAGGCAAGTGAATTATTATTATTTTTTTGGTAATTTCTGAATATATAACAACATTACATTACAAGGTATGTATAGCGTAAAGGGCCTTATCTTGCCCAAGGGCCCACCTGGGATTTGAACTAGCAACCTTCTGCACCAAAGTCAGCAGTATAAACCACTAAGCTATCCAGTCAGAGCTGACAAGATAATGACAGTTACAGTACCGGTGCGGTGTTTTTTTGTTTTTTTTTTATGTATTTTTCATATTTACTTAGTTTTTTTTGCCACTTATGGATAAGAAACCAAATATGGTAACTTCATTGACCTTGCTTTTCTACATAATTAAAAAAAAAAAATCACAGCATTGTCTTGTTATGTCCTCCAATAACACACTTAGGTCAAAATTTCCAATTTCAGATTATTTCTATGAGTCAACTATAAAGGCTTAAGTGGCTGTTTATGACTTCTCTCTCTCTCTCTCTTTCTGTCTTCTGCTCATCCACATACCTCCATCCCCTCCTCTTCCGTCTCTCTCTGTCAGTTTCCATGCTTCTTCCATGCCTTCGTCTATCTCTCCCGCTGTTTGCTTTTAACTCTTGAGGTCATCCAGGACCCCCGGGCAGCTATCCCAGAAAGCCGAGCCGGCTAACGTCCTGCGGAGCTGCCTTCTGGACAGAGTGGGCAACTGAGCCAGGACTCGATCGGTGCTCGGACTCAACCATGCTTTCAGTCGTCCGTTGCTACACCCACAATAAAGACGGATCTTCAAAGGTTCTTTGGTTAGGGTTGTGGTTTCTATAAGGAGTGACAATAACTACAGCAAAGCTCTGATTTTTTTAAAATGTGTTACATATAGCTGCGTCGCATCAATAAATACTCAACGCAAGACACAAGATTCACTCGTAGACGTTAGTGTAATTACCCCAAACAAACAACCAAGACGACTGGCAGCCTTTACTGGCATGTATGGTGTGTTTTGCATCGGGTGCCAGATTACTTTATGGCACAAAATTTTCTTTAAAACATAAAATGGCCAAAATTGGACAGAATTTCTAGTCCCAACTTAGTTTAACCTTATGCAGACCCATCGTATAAGGAAAAAAAAAAGTGAAAAATTAGTCAAGTAAGAGAAGATATCGTGGTATCTTCAGCAGAAACCGAGTTTAGAAACATGTATAGCGGTTGGAGTGATTACTTTTCACTCCAATTAAGTACATTTATCAGGAAACTGTAAGAAACTGTAACGGCATATGTATAATACACGCATCTAGAATTATATAATATATAAAATTATGAGAAAAGCAGATTGAGTAGGATAATTTTGATCAGTATATTTACCCAAAGGGAGCAGATCCAGCAATTTATACAGGGAAACAATGCTGACTAAGTGGTGGGCGCAAATTCAAAATAAGAACAAAATGTCAGAGAAAATATAAGTACAGATTGTAATGCTTCATGACATACTGTCATAGCCGACAGAGCTGTCATCATCCACACCTACGCTTATAAAAGATCGACCGTACAAGCAACTGCATAACGTAGGAAAACACTTAAATTACAAGGTGGTACACAATAGCACTAATGTATATCAGAAAACCAAAACACTGTTGAGTTCCAGAGAAGTTAACGCGAGGGCCCCTGTTTCTATGTCGGCGCTCAAGTGGAAAGCTATAATTAGCGATGGAGTCGTTGCCTGAGTAGTTTAACTACGCACAAAAACATGCAACAACAACACAGTGGCTCCATGTAGAAGGGAGGGATAATAATAAGATGACAGGGAATCAGTAGTCAGACATCAATGGTTAAATGTCCTGAACACACACATCCACACACATACCTCCTCTTTCAGAGCAATGTGGCAGCAACAATGATCTCTTGTCCAAATGAAAGGCCATGAGTGTTCATGTGTGTGTGCATATATTCATCTACAAGTGTCCACCCGGCGCAGATAAACGGGGCGAGACGGTGATCAATACATAACAGAGAGAGTCAAAAACAATATCGCCGCATCAGAGCCGATGTCTATAAAATGCCTGTGTTTGTGTGATATACGGGATGAGGAGATGGAAGGGGGGGGGGGCAGAAGAGTGATAGGCTGGATCTGTTTGACCAAAGATGGATGGATAAATCAATCTGCATGTCTGTACGTTTCAACAAATGACACGTGTATTGAGACAAATAGAGGTTTCTTAAAGCACATGAACACGTCTTGTGTGCACTTGTAAGGACTGGATGTCAGTTTTACACAATATAACACTTGAGAAGGTTGAATCTTTGCACTAAAAGCCCTGTTCTGATTCAGTCTGTGCTGCATGACATACAGTGTTTTGTTTTGATTTTTTACATATTACTGAAGTAAGAAAAAAAAACAAAAACGCTAGTAGTAGCTTATATTATAGTAGTAGCTGGTCAGATCTTAGCAACATTATCATAGAAAAAAGAGAAAAAGTTCAACAGAAACATTACATATGTTTAATGTAATTTCGAAACTGCTTTAAGTAGGTTACATGCAAGTATAAACATTATAAGATTTAGGATAAATCTTAACATTTAAGGCAAAAACATAAAGGTGTGATGATGAAAAATACCAGGAAATACTGTATAAAAGACAAAGAAACCCAACCTAGAAAAAAAATAAAATAAAAAAAGGCAACTTTATAGATATTAAAAGCTCTCTGAAGAAAACTAATGTAAAAAAAATAGTCATTAATCTTGTGTAATACGTGCAACTAATGTGTTAAATTGTTGAAGTAGATTAATTGCATGTGATTGAACATGAGGCCTTTCTGGATTTTTTATTTTACTTTCTTTTTTTTCATTGTTGATGATTTCTTTTTTGCATAAATTACATCTCTGTTTCTTAAATCCATATCCTATTCTAGACAATTTTGCACTTTTTGGATAATAAAGTTCAATGTAACATAAACCATCCCTGTTCACAGACTGGGTCACACTAAGATAATTCTTAAATACATTTGCAAACATTTTACAAACTTTCAACAAGATGCATGTTTTTGATAGTACTAAATGTTCCTATTGTTCTGATAAACACTGAACCTAGTATGAAAGGGTACGTTCTGTTTGTTACACTGACAAGGGCAGGAAAAAAGCTCTATTGTTGTTTTCAGTAACAATACGTCCATAAAACAAAGTGTAGATTCCCGGTAAAAACAAAAAAAACAAAACAAAAAAACAAAACAAAACACAGGAATATGAGTTTAAATTCACTTTTGACTTGATTTATAGTTTTTCTGTATTATGAATTCAATTAGTTTGTGATAGTTCATCATGTTGAACAATCGGGTCCCCAGAAAAAGAAAAAAGTTTTGGAAACAATGAGGAAACAATGCCAGTTGTTCCAATTTACTTTTTTTTTTTCATGTGATGTAGAAAAGTGTCACTATTTTCGTCTAAAATGACCAAATTGGCCAAGTAGAAGCGAAACAGGTGTATGGTACTGAAAATATATTCCCCTTCCCATGGGTATAATTACAACCAAATGGCTGTGCAAGATTATGCAGAATTACCAATAATGCATCACGAGGTTAAAATAGCAAACTATCACTGCATTCTACACACATGTAACGTATTCTATTGTACATTCTTTTTTTCTTACTCAATATAATGGAATAAATAGGTCCTGTAGTGTCTTCATTGCATTGTGGTTTTCAGCTTGACTTGCCTTGTTGACACGACTCTTCTCTCACTGCGTATGAAACTTATCTGTCTATATGGCCAGGCTGCCGGTTATCACAGGCGGACAGCAATGAAGTCTGACAGAGGACGACAAACAAATAGGAGCCGAAACACAGAAAGAGATGGTCGCATAAGTCTCAGAACAAAGTGCGTGCGTCAAAGAGCGGCGGCCAGCATCAGCCAAGAGCTGTATCAAAATCACTGAGCTTTTGGACGCAATGATATCGACAGAATGTCAAGAAGAACAACAACTGACAGTGTGTGTGTGGGTGTGTGTGTCTGCACAGCTGGGTATGTGTGCAGCGTGATTACACCGGTGCATCTTGGTGTGTTCGCGAGCGTGTGTGTGCGTGCGTGAGCCTCGTCAAAAAACAAAGGAATCCAAATACACACTCGTACATAAGCATAAATATCACTGGCTGTCAGTCAACTTCAAACAATGCAGCTGTAATCTACGATAACATAAATACAAGCAGCTGCTGGAAGCCTGAGAAACAGGCGCAGGAAAGAGCGCTGAGTGAACCTGGACTGGCTCTGACCATTAAAGGCAACTTCACTTCACAAGTTTTCACTCCAAATGTGAAACTGAGAAAAAGAGGTTGCCGGGTTGAAGCCCGGCTCGGTGTGGTTTTGCTGGGAGTTTGCGGCCTGATGTGAAAACACGGCGAGGACTCCAAGCCCCAGAGGTCTGTGCTCTGCTCGGACTCTAACAGGGTTCTGCCTCTCATCAATAATCCCAGCTGTCAGACCTCCCTGTCGACAAGGAGCAGATCTACATGTTCACCCCCCCCTTCCATACACACCACCGCCGCCTCCGCCGCCACCCCTTCCTCTCCTGCACACACACTCTCTGTCTTTGATCTCTCCCCAGTGGATATATTCTATTTCCTACTTCCGTCATCACCTGGTTCTGATTTAGAGGTCAGGGGAGGGAGTGCTGGATCAAGTAAGGCTAAATAGCTGTCAGTCATATCATGAGCGCCGCTTACTCGACGCCTTTCTGCTGCTGAAAACCTGTTTTAAACACTTCCTTTTTTTTTTTTCTTTTTTCCTCCCTGGTTTCTTTTTTTCCCCCTTACCTACAACTACTACACATGTCCTAAAACATGAAGCGATTGTTGAACAAATGTTAAGCCCTACTTGTAATCCACAGGCTGCACACTTGTGGCCACAAATACCTTTTCTTTCCCAATAAATGGCTTTAAAGAAACAATCATTGGATGTGCAACCAATCGTGCTGCTGGGAAACATTTCTCAATGCTTTTGCAAAGAACGGAGAAAAATAAGGGCTTTAACGTATCAGTAGAGGCAGGGACAATATCAGATTTTGACCTCTAGATGGTGCTGATCTTTTAGATGTGCAGCTCTCAGATGTGTGTGTGTGTGTGTGCATGAAGGAGCTTGTGTGACAGACAGAGGCCGGTGTGTGCAAACAACCTGTGTGTGTCTTATTACATTTTGTGCTCAGAGCCATGTGTGCACAAGAATGTGGACATATATTTAAACATGTGGAAGTGTCCTCGTGTGTGTGTGTGTGTTATCTATATGGGGTTTGTGTTGATGTTGTTTTTTTTTTTTTGTTTTTTTAAACCGAGACAATAAAAACATTAATTTACCCTGAAATCATTTCTGACGTAAATGTAGAGCGGTGCCCATTGGAACCCAGTAATGAAGCATGCGGCATCTCGCCGGCTCCTAATTTGACTAGTTAAATGACTCCATTACGTGTCTAACAGACAGAGGCAAATCATTTCTGGTCAGTTGAGGCTCACTTACCCGCATCCTGGTGTTGGGGAAATGTCTATGTCTCTGGCTGGCTGACTGACTGACTGACTGACTGACTGACTGGATCTGGCTCATTCTCTCTGCTGTTGCCTCTTTTTTTTTTTTTTTTTTGGCATTCCCTTCTTTGGTCTTTTCTAAAATGGAGTGATGCTTAGAATACATGTGGGAAGGTCAGAAAATAAGTGACTTTTTTTTTTCTTTTGTTGGTGCTCCTGGCTCCGTTACGCACTGCATGTTCTGTATTTTTTATATAAGTGCAAAGATAAATCAGTTGCTTTTATCAAAGTATCCATGGAAAAAAAAAAAAAAAATGCGTGTCTGTTTTCACATTTGCCCTGCATCAAATTCTATTTTTTGATACCAATTTGTGTAATCATATCCCTGTCAACAGTGTTATTTGGCTTCTGACAGAGAGACAGATACGGAGAGAGAAAGAGAGAGGATTAAAATATATTGAATTATTAAAAGGACTACCTGCTGTCCATCACTGTCACTTAACACATGTAGAATGTGAAGTGCCGTCCCAGCAGCCACTGGGTGGACATCTGTTACCACACACACAGAGGTACAATATCACACACACACGTGCATAGAGTGACACCCCAAATTTCTACGTTCAAAGAAGAAAAGAATTAATTTGTTTATTGTTGCTGAAAGCGATGACAGCGTCACACACATACCCATGTATATGTGCACACGCAACACACACACACACCTACACACACACATAGCGCAGATCACCTGCCATCTTTACCCATTTCCCCCGAGACTGCAATTCTCAGAGTTGGACTTGTCTCCACTTGTCAAACTGAACATGTGTTTCTTCTTCATCTTTTATTTTTTATGTTTTCTAATAATTTTGTTTGCATCCCTGCAGCTGAGCGGGGTTACTTAAACCTCCACTTCCTCAACCCGCCAACATCACCCCGACCCTCGCCGCTCTGATTACAACCCTGACATGACAACCGGCGCGGGGAAATTAAATCAAAGACTCCAAAAGCAGGCCGCTGCAATCTCTCAATTTCGCAATTGTTTTCATCATGATGGGTTTGAATCCTGATGCATAATTAATCCCACACATTCACAATAAAAAAGCATAACAGTTGTTAGGATATTCATATGGACATGCATTTTTTATATTGAACTTAAGGGGGAAATTTCAATGCCAAAATGTGCTTCTAGTAAAACATGATAAATTTATGGACTTTGAAAATAGAGCACACCATGCGCATAGTCAATTGACACACGCCAGACAGAATAGAGTAGAACAGAACAGAATAGAATGGAATAGAACAGAACAGAATAGAATGGAATAGAATAGAACAGAATAGAATACAACAGAATATAACATAATATAATATAAGAGAATAGAACAGAATAGAATAGAACAGAATAGAATGGAATAGAATACAACAGAATAGAATAGAATAGAATAGAACAGAACAGAACAGAATAGAATGGAATGGAATAGAATAGAACAGAATAGAATACAACAGAATAGAATAGAATAGAACAGAACAGGGGAAGTCAGTCAGGTAGACAGATGCACACAGACGCCCAAACAGATTATCAGTGTCCACTCCGGTACAATCTTGAATAACGCGACATACTGTACTGAGACACTAAGACGCACACTGATTAGGTCTGGAAACATTCAACCTTATGAACCCTTGACTCACTGCTTGGCACGTGCATGCATCTCTGGTGCTGCGTGCATGCGTGTGTGTGTGTTCCACGAAGCCTGACACAATGTCCTGCTGATTCTTCTGTTGGAAGCGATGGGGTGATGAGTGACATGCCTGCATCACTGATAGCAGTCTGTCTGAATAGATCCACGCCAAAGGAGCTGGTCTGTGCACGCGTGCGTCTGTTTAGGAAGTTGTGTGGTATACTTTACGTCTGTGTGTGACTACGGGGGTGGGGGGGTCAATTAAACAGAAAACGCTTTGAAGTTAGTCTTCTACGCTCACATACACTCTCCTTCAAATCACATATTCGTCTTCCCCCATTTGATTTTCTCTCTCGTTCTCCATGCCTCCTCCCCCCTCAGGCACACTGTGTGTCAATAATGCTACCAGCTGCTCCACTGCTGCTGCTGTGTGTGTGTGTGTAAGTGTGTGTGTGTGATGGTGTGTAAGTGTGTATACGACAGAGACAGACAGAGAGAGAGAGCGAGAGAGAGAGAGAGAGAGAGAGAAAGAGAGAGAGGCCTAAGTCTGGTGGACATAAAGGGCTTAATGTGATAGGTAATTATGTAGTCTGATCTCACATACAGGATTTAAGAGCTAACTATACCAGCCGTCTCCTGGAGACACACACGGTGATGTCTATAAATAACTGTGTCATATGACAATGAGAGACAGATAGATGGCTAAATAGATTGATAGATACATGGGTAGATACAGGCCTATTACGCTGCTCTCGACACTAATAAGTCATGATAGAGTGACACATAAAAAACTGGGCAAACCATGAATTTGGAATAAAAAAAAGGGAACAAAATGGGAGGAAATTAATTCATATGATTTTTCTACAGGTAAAATTTACACATTTTCCTGCCATTGTTTTCATTATCAATTATTTCATCTATAAAATCAGGAAAATCTAATCACAGTTTGAAGGTGAGGTAGAAATAAATGTTTTCACAACCTAAATGCAGGGTATTGTAAAAAAAAAAAAAAAAAAAAAATCAGCAAGTACACTACTTCAGAATCAGAATAATCTGTAGTAAGTACTTAACTATGCAGACATAAAAGGAATTCTTTGCCAGATATAGTCTTTCTCTAGTAAATTATAGATGCAAAATATGACATATGATGTAAAAAAAAAAAAAGTAAAATAAAAAAAAATGCACATATAAACTCTATATGCTTTAGCTGTTTTTGCAATACAACGTATTACTAAAAATATCAAAATCTAACATCAAATCTGACATGCATGGCCACTGATTGAGTGAGATAAAAATAAAACGTATAAAGAAATAAATGTAATGCATTCTCATTAAAAAGGCCTTTCATTACTTACTCATTTTCACTTTTTCATTTCAGAATATGAGTATTGCACAGGTAATACTTCGGGAAGGCCCTAATAGTTTCAGGATGTGACGATTTACATTTTTGTCAAGTTTTTATTCATAATACACAGTTATTATTGTTTTTGAAATAATGAAATAATAATGATTAGTGATAAATGTAAAAAAAAAAAAGAAATACTAATAATGTTAATAAAGAAAAAAAAACAAAGGTTTAATGTGATTTAAAAAAAAAATAAAGCACACTTTTCCTCACAAACTCTGTTCAACATGTCACTTCCAGATAGAAATGTAAAAATGCGTGAATATGAAATGTATTAAAAGCAGCGTTTTTCTATCAGTTTGATCAGTTAGGTCTGTCTTGACACCCATCCTCCCTCCCAATACCCCTCCGGCAGCCTCCTCCAGTCCTCCCCCCTCCCCTTTCAGTCTTTTGCAACGCCAGGGCGCTCCTGTCGTTTGTGTGACTGTTGATCCTCGCAAAGAGGACAGATCAAATATTTCTCCTCCAGTGTACGAGGCTTTCCGCTGGGGCCTTGCAGATATGATGATTGGGGCTGACGGACGGACGGGGGCCCCGGGTTTTGAAGTCTGTAACAGACAGCGGTGGCTTTGATAGCCCCCCGCTCCCTCTCACACTGGATCACCAAAGACACCAGGGCGAAAAGAGAAGGGAAGAAGAGAAGGAGGGAGATCAGGACAAGAGGGGGGGTGGATAGGAGAGCGAGAGAGAGAGTCGGGAACAAAAGCATCTGTAGAGTGGTCAGGGCTGGCGGCGGCGGCAGTGGCAGCCGTCAGAGGCTTTTTGAAGTTTACACACAGCTCTCCCTTCTAATTCGTTTCCTCTTTTTCACTCCTTCTTCCTCTCTCTCCCCTCTGAAAACCCTTGTGCCTCCCTTGTCCTGAAACGCCTCAGTGTTGCTTCCCTCTGTCCCGTCCCTCTTACCCTTTGGTGATACCCCAGGTCAGCGAACAGCAGCTTGGTTTCTATCAGACTCCATTCCTCGGAGATTCCCGAAAACCCATGTCATCACAGTCATTAAGTACCATCGGCTCAGTTTAATGTGTTTCCCTTTGAGCTAAGCGAGAAAGTTGAGCTTCTGTCCCCCATTTGTTACGGTGCTGAAAACCCACAAATCAACAAAAGTAATCAATCAAAAACAAACAAAACAAAAATGCCACCCAGAAGGAAAGGGTGATTACCTTTTCACCTCTTTTTCCTCGATGACATGTCGAGGGTGGGGTTATTTAATATCCATAACTTAACGTTAAATTGCGAAGTTTGCTTTTACACCAAATAGAGTGTGACGTAGTGAATTTTTTTGGACACTGCATGAACTCAAAAAATGCAGTATTGGATGTGAACATTTATCTCCCTGTAAACATTGCAGAGTGTTAATGAAAAGATGAAGCAAGATGATACTGTATATGTTAGTGTCAGACAATGTGGAATAAACAGAAATTTCCAGTGGGTATGTGAGCCAATAGACTATTTAGATGAATGTCTTTTAACTTTTTAAAGTTGTGGTAAGTTGGTTTTTAACCCAAAGGATGACTTTTTCCAGTGGTAACTTTGCTGTTTAAGAGGACTGTTGATAGAGATGGAAGCTCAGGAAACAGTCCTATGAATCCTTCTGTGTAGCCTTGTATTAAAATGTTAATGATGCACTGGTAAAAGAGCCTGTCCTGCAAAGACGAGCTGACATACAGGAGTTTGCATATAAAGCCAACGGTGAACAGCTTTTTTTTTTTTTTTTTTGTACTTTTACTGTGGATTACTTGCTGGCTTACACTTTTGTCAAAGCAGCACAAGTGGAAAAGTGCCAAAATGTTAAATCATTGATGTAAAGTTTTGTATAATAAGCTAAGAGCCTCACAAACTGCAAGAACAACAATTGAGTAGAGCATTGAACTGAGCAAATGCACAAAAAAAAAAAAAGATTCAGTTCTGAAATACAGAAAATGTGTTAAATGCTTATTTTTTTTAATCTACTTGTCGGGAGTTAAAAGCAGAAAACTGGATGTAAAAGGTCAGTTGTTATGAGCAGGACTTAAAGTGGAGTTTCCACCAGTTTCCACCGATTTGAAATACAAAGCAAATGACCCTTTTCTTTTTTTTTAATTTCTGCTCCTCATTCTGTACATTATAATGTGTACAGCTATACCGGCTGACACCCGACAGATGGCTTTTGTCGAGCCCGGAGAGCAAGAGTTAACCCAATCCTCTGCTCACCCTCCCTCCATCCCTCACTTCTTTTTAAATGTCTCCCATATAAACAGATTTTGTTGCTGCTTAAAGTGGGCTCAAAATTAAAGTGTATCGTTTTACACACATATTGCATGCATATTACGGAGCCCCAGCTGGTGGCAGGCTGCTCTTAAGAGCCATATGATTAAGTTAGAGGTTGGGGTATCCGATAAGATTCAAGCTCTCTCCCTCTCTCTCTATCTGGCTGCCTATTTTACTGCAAACTTATTAAATGGAGGAAACGACATTATTTTTTTCCGAGTGTATGTGTAATTATTGTCACACACCTGTGACTCCCTGCCATCCACGACAGGGAAGAAGAGGAGGGAAGGAGGTATGATGAGGAGGGGGGATGAGGAGAAATGTCGTTGGGAGCAGCGGGAGTCCTCGTTTCAGAAAAAAGGGAGGAGGATAAAGAGGAGAGGAAAAACAAGAGAGCTTGTTAATCAGGCACTTTCTGTCACTGGATGAACACTGATATCCTAATGATTCACGCCGAGATAGTGACATCACATGGGAGAGTGACGGAGAGACGTAAGGAAAAAAACAGGAGGGAGAAAGTGGGTTCACATCCTGAGAGAGAGAGAGAGAGAGAGAGAGAGAGAGAGAGGGAAATGAAGGAAGAGGAGATGACAGCCCCAAAATGGACAACTAGTTTTCTATTTTTTATTTTTTTTGCTCAGACAAGATGACAGTGAGCATGAAATATCAAAAAAAAAAAAGAATGAAAGAAAGAATGAAAAAAAAAACAAGACAGAAACTGGGAAATGTCCCTCTGAATCTGTCGTTGCATTCCTCACAAACAGGCACTTGTTTAATTTGAACAGAATGTTTCTCAAGGAACGCTGTTGTGAAAGTTTTCCAGCCAAGTTTCAATCTGTAATTTCTTTTTTTTTTTTTCCCACTCTCTCTCATTTGCTGCGTGTCTGTTTCCCTCAGCAGACCACCCCGTCGAAGGCAACAACATGTGATATGATCCTCAGAAGACAAAGGAAATTACCTATTAAGCGGGAGAGATGATCTTCCTTTAGCCCAGCTCCAAAAAAGTGACTCACGATGTTGTAATTGTTTACCTTTGACTCGGCCCATAAGTCTCTCCTCCCATCTCTCTCTCTCTCTCTCTGTGTGTGTGTTCGGCTGTAACATAATATTTTGTGGTGCTGCTTTCAGAAGCCCTGCTCTCACTCTCCTGTTTTTTCCTCTGTATTTTTCTATCTGTTCTAACAGGACAGATGTCATCGCCCCAAACAGTCTGAGTCATTGTACGCCTCCACACCCCTGAGTAACCCAAGGACATCAGGGAAGGCAAGACTGTAATTTTACATTTTAGACATTTAACTGATGCTCTTAGTCGTGGCAGCTTGACCGAGGATCAGTGTCTTGCTCAAGGACACGTGGACAAGGCCGGTAATTTAATGAAATAAATCAAAAAAAAAGAGGAGTAAACCGGTTGTTTATGCTGCCTCCGGTTGTTATTAATCATGAGGAAAATACAATTGTAGGAGAGAAAATGATAATTTCACATGAAAAGCCCTTAAAACACGCTAACAAACATCAGTACTGATTCCATTCAGGAAAATTGATCTCAGTCCAAACAGGTGTGCAGCTCAGTTTTGCTTCCCATTCCTGCACTGAAGACTTCACTCTCACCAAATTGAGAGCCTGCCCTTTGCAGTCATGTATTTTTCTTATCTGTCAGTGTACTTTAGTGTTTTATAGGAGCTCCTTGATAGCGCAGCTTCTACTGCAGCTCCAGAAGATATTCAGGAACTTGCTTTTTGATGTTTCTAGTTAGCTGGAAGAGTTCGACAGGACTCAAAAGGTTGTTTGTCTGTGCCAATGCAGTTTCCCCCAGATTGAGCAGATCTGAAAGGGAAAAAAAGAAAAAAACGTCTGGAAATAGCATCGCTGAGCGAGCGGGTTGCATGTGCTTTTTTGGGTGTAATGTTTTAATAGAAAGCAGATGGTTACAGATGCAGGGGCCGAGCGCCGGTGGTGACACATCTTTAATATTTTAGAGTGGTCTTTGCTGTAAATGTTGCAGCAGCTGTTTCCCAACGCCGTAAATTTACAGCGTTTTTTTTATGTTTTATTTTTTTAATTTTTCCTTCTCTTTTTGTGTGTTTGTGAGTGTGTGTGTGTGTGTACGTCTGTGTGTGACTGACAGCTATTGGATTTACCGTAAATTACAGAAATGAATATGGAAAAGTGATGAAAAGGCAGTGAAAGGGGAGGAGGCTGTGTGTTTGAACGTGTGTATGCACCCCAACTGTTTGCCGCTGAATCAATTCCTCCTCGTTCTGAACCCTGCTGATTATTCTCTTATTTTAGTTTGTTAGAGACAGCTCTCACACTGTTGCCCTGCAAGTATAGGAGCTGATATTCAAATGTAAAGTGATACTAAAATAACGAGATGAAAAGAATGAAAGACCAAGAAGAAGGTTGGTGGAGGAAGGAGGGAGGCAGGGAAGATAAATATATATTTGTATTGTGTTCGTGTTGTGGCCATTGGTTAGTTTTAATGTCAGCGGTGAGAGAAAGAGAGGGTTTCACTGCTGCTTTTGAGTCGAGGTGATTGTCATCAATTCGCGTCTTGGCATTTAAACCACCTTCTTCAAATATGAGTATTTGAAATGCAAATACAGCTGCGTATGCCCAGGCAAATTAAAAGACACACGCAGGATTGGGGGGGAAGAAAAGAAAAGAAAAGAAAAAAAAACACTTTTGAAGTCTTAACTTTTTACTGGTTTTTATCATCGGAGGAGTTTGCACTGTCAAACATCCTCTTCCTTTTCTCTTTGCGGAGAGAGCGGCAACGCAGAAGATAATGTGGCTCACAGCAAAAACAGCATAATACTAACTGATTATATATTTATTTGCGGTTTTGTTCACCAGGCACAGAGAAAGAGAAAGACAGAGAGGTGCTGTTTTTATCTTGCCCTCGGCTCCACTGTTTGCGCCTCGCGGGGTGTGTTCGATTAAGTGTTTTTTTTTTTTTTTCCCCCCAAGACACAGTGAGAAAATATGATTCACATTTTTTTCCCCTCTCTCCATCTCTCTGACGCTACAGTTATTTAAACATCAATAGCCATACGTCTTCTTTAGCACACACTCTTTCTCATATTGATATTTGTATATGATCATTACTTTTGGCCCTGTACGCTTTGTTATACTGCGTCAGCTTCAATAGGTATAAGATCCAATACTGCAACCTCTGCATTCAAGCTTCAAAAAACCCAATAGCTCCCTTCATTGTGTAAGGAAAACTACTGTATAGTGGGACCACAGCAGAGAGATTTAACAGCTGAATATTAGTTAGTTTTTTTTAGTTTTTTTTTTTTTTTTTTTTTTAAAGGGTCTAAAATTGCATAAAAAGGCAGCCTCTCGCATTTTCTTTGTAAACTTTTAATACTTAATGGAAATGTGCAGACAACCTCCTCTGAAAAAAAAAAGCACAACATTGTGTTCAAGTTAACAGCCTGGAAGAAAAGACGTGTTCCTCTAAAAACTTCAGGTAAGCTGACGGCACTCTTTCACAAAGCAGGGGGAAAAAAAAAAAAGAAAAAAAAAGAAAGTAAAAACAACAAAAAATAAAGTTGCGCCTGCTGCTTCACTTCTGATAAAGTTGCTGAATATTTGTTTTCTAAATTAACAAGCTACGTTTTCCTTTTTTTTTTCTCCATCTTTGTTAGATGATGAGGAGGAAGACGAAGGAGTATGGAGTGAGGTGGGGTGGGGGTGTTCTGTGACGGACGGATGGTGTTGATCACAGGATGGATTCATTAGCAATGGAGGAGAAAGACCCCCCCGTGCTCATCTTCTTTCTCCTCTTCTTCTACCTGATATGAAGTCTGCTCATCCACATCAAACCATGCTGACTATAGCCTAAGTGTGTGTACAGCTGTGTGTGCGTTCAGTCTTCGTGAACATCATTTTTGTGCAGGAAATTTTAAAGAAATGATCATCTTAGTTGTGGGTTTTTTTTTTAACATCTTTTGTGACAAAATGGTACCACTTCAAACACCCGTCCCTTTGCATTTTTACAACACATCAGAGGCCAAAGTGAAGTTTATGAGACGACCAGTGAATCAGGAGGAGCGTGTGTGTGTGTGTGTGTGTGTGTGAGTGAGGAAGAGGAGGAGGGATACAGTGAGGGGTGGTGGGGGAAGACTACCTGCGGAGAGCCAGCATCCAAATGAGAACATAATAACAACATCAGAGAGCGAGGAGAGGGATTGTCTGCGAGATGACAACGGTATTAGAGAGAAGTCAGATAATTAAGAAATGCACTTAGTGTTTTGTCAAAAGTGGCCGTCACTGCCGGAGATGGAGTTCAGCTCTGCGTGCGCACATGTTCCTACCCTGTGCTCTAGACAGCAGATAATGAGCCAGGAGGAAAGAGAAAGGAAAAAAGATGAAGTGATGAGAAAGAAGTAGAAGAAGAAGGAGGAAAAAAAAAACAATAAACAGTGAGAAAATCAATCAAATTATTTAAATGAAAAGTTGTGTTCTGTCCACACAAGGACGCCAAGTTCTTTTGGGCATTTTCTGATGTGGCTGTCCAGTCAGGGAAAATGAGACACATCTTGGATGGGAAGCAAACAAGAGGGGTGGCAGAGGAGGGGAGC
>JAPSES010000154.1:414899-431983 GCA_029822895.1 Maxillicosta whitleyi
GGGGGGGTAATGTAAGTAATACGATGTGAGGAGCAATGTTCGCAAGCAGTCATGGCATGTATAGCAGTGTTTGAATAATGTAATACTTCATGTTTGATAATGCATGGCTATAGATAGGTCTCTGCTGCAGCCAAGTATTGATTGTGTTAAGCACATCTACAGTACAGCAAATGGTGTGGGTTCATATCAATCTTTACACAGCATACTGTACCTCAGTTACCAGATACCTTGTCTGATTACAGAGACCTCAGGGCCACTGCTGCTGTTAATGACATTATTGATAAATCCAATTCCTGGGCCAATTTAGGGAGGTGTGGTTTAATAGTACAGACGTGTGAATATGTGTGTGTATATTTGTGTACATGTATCTGTGATGTGTCAGAGTGCAAGTAGATTCATGTGCATTGTACCCCTTTTCCCCATCCTCTGGGCATACTAATGAAGAGACGGCCACTACAGACGTGCGGCGCGTGCCCTACAACGGCTCCCGCAGATTCAGGGGAGAATTTCGATATTAATGATTTATGCTGTATTTGCATACAAACCTAATGCAAACCCACTCCAGATAATCACATTTTGCCAGGTCTGAATTGAGTTTTATGGATGTCTTTGCAGCCCCCACCATCTCCCACCCACCAAATAACCATGGAATGTGTGGCTTTTGCTCTTCACACTGCGAGTGACCCCCCCAACACAAGGGGTTTACAAGTGGACACATAAAGAGGGACTGTAATAGTGTGTTTTACTGTGAAACAAGTGATAGAAGTGAGTCTATTTTCTCATCCCACCTTTATCGTGTGTTTTGGATTTGATGGAGATTCGGAGTGGTAGTAGTCAGAAAACAAGTAAAAAAAGAAGTGGAGAAGCACATTCAGACCTAGAGTTTTACTCTTTGTAGTGTATTATTATTTTTGATGATATGCTATGTTTTGCTTCACTTCAACTTATCTATGTATCGTTATATATAAGTTGTTAGTTTGTAGATTAAGAAAGAAAAAAAAAAGCTAAACTGTCTAAAAGTAAAAATAAATATTATTTCTAGCTAGGATTAGTTTCAGGCCAATCAGTTACAATAATCAATAAAGAACATTTCAAGTGCATATGTGAATATCAAAATAAAGCATCAAAAGTGGTCTTGCTTTATAATAAAAAAACTTTTCACACATCATTCTAACACTGTACTGTGACTCATAAAAACTTCAACATCTTGTCAAAACCTAAAATGACTCTACATATGAAACAATTCAATATAGTTTTGTTCGACAACTATTTCTTCTTTCAATTTTTACTTGCTAGTAGCATTTATTATTATGTTATAGACTACTATGAGATCCCACTGTACAAAAAAATAAATACAGTTTGTTGAGTTTTTTTTTTTTTTTTTCACAGAGCTGTGTAAAAAAAAAGTTAAATAAATTCCAGCGTATACTAACCATGAAGTGGTATCGTATTATATCATATTCTTAGTTGTACTGGTTGTGTTGTCACACTAAAGGAAGTGGTAACAGAAGTAACAATAGGTGGTGTAATAGTAGTACCATTTGTGTTTGTGGTCGAGTGGTTCACATACTGTATTATACTGTATGAGCTAAAGCTGGAAACAAAAACATGACGTTGTTAAGTTAATTGTTGAATGTAATATAGTATTACTGATGACAAAATAAAGTCATATATGGACTAAAATGGCAGGAAATGTAATAAAAATGGAGGCCTTATCTGGTACATTATCATCCTCCCTCAGACAACTGAACCTGTCTTTATTAAACATAAAAATGTATAAAGTCTTAAGCGTAGCTATAATTTCCAGTGTATTATTTAACATCGTATATCTGATAAGTAGCAAACTGTTAAATAACGATACGTGATGAACAGGGAGGGAGTGGAGCTTGGCAGGGCACGTCAGCCATGTTCTGGTAAAGGACCTCTGTCTTACTGAATTTCAAGCACACAACAGCATGTCTTGATTTTTCCTGTTGTATCCTTTATATTCCTGCGCTATCTTCAGTGCCATCCTAGAGATTTGCAAGATGAATATCTATCGCCAGGACATAGGAAACATAATAACTTGTTGCGTTTTCTAATTACAATGAAGCCTGGCTCAGACTAGGACAAAATAACAACATGTAAGAAAGGCTTTTGTTCGGTAGAGAAAGCCTTATCTATAAAGGTCAAGCATTCCTAGTTGCAGAGGGAACTGCCCACATCACATAGCTCGCTTTCACAAGCTTCCTGATTAGACAATAAGTAGGACATTCTTACACAAAGACATTTCTCCATTAAATGAAATACATATCTGTGCTGTTATATATTGTTACCACATGTTGAAAATGCTTTCAGCATGTTAAGATATGCAGAGAGCCTGGTTCCATGACAACGGATAATGTTTTGTCAGATGGAAAGGTCAAATGAACACATGTAGCTGCACTGTTTCATTATCAAAGCGGGTCACTATTATTATAAGTTAATGTATCTTCTACTGTATATTTATGGAAGCATGTCTGTAAACAGTCCAGGGTATAATATTCATAGGAAAAAATGTTCATGTATTTTTATATTCACAGAAAAAACAGATTTCTAATGTACAACTGGGCCAGTATAAAGACTGGGAGATTATAATAATAATAATAATAATAATAATGATGATAATAATAATAATAATAATACACAACATAAATGGTACAATCTCTGTCAGTATCAATGATATCTAATTTACCGTAGAACGAATTTGGCAGTGAAAGGATGCCAGGTACACAGCTTGGGTTTAATAGTCTTTCTCATTTCTGCAGTTTGTAGTGTTTCAAGTTCAATTCTAACTCTGTATTTTTTTTTACTTTCTTGCTATAGAGACACTTTACCAACCACCCCTAAACTGCAAAAGAGCATTGTAAAAAAGCAAAAAAAGAGGAAAAAAAAAAAACAAAAAAAAAAGACTTCCTTCTTCAGTCTCAAGGAGCGGCTGTAACCTTAGCAGAATCATGAAAGTTGACAGTTCATTTTTCACAGGGTCATAGATCGACGAGTCTTATAAAGTAATGGGCTTTTGGGAGCCAGCTTTATGAGAGCTAAGATAGTTAAGAGACATGTGGAGGAGATGGCAAGGGGAGCTGAGGTCCTGCTCTGACTCACCCAGGGTTATTCCCTTCATGCTGTGAGGCGGGAGGGAGGCGCTGCACTCCCAGTAATATAAACGTGTAATAAAGATTAATCTGTTGCTAGTCGCCAGGCTGATAGCTTCTAAACTTGCTTGAAATAAGGCTGAAATCACTTCAGAGCCAATCTCGGGACCTTTAGTGAGTGTCTGAGATTCCTTTGTGGGTGTCAGGGAAAAAATGTATATGTGTTTGTTTTGTGTGTTTAGTGTTTATGTGGATGCAGTGATAAGAAAATTGAATTTGTGTGAGACCAAGTGTGTGTCTTCATGACTCTTTAAGTGTTTGGTTTTCTGTTGGTATGAATGTGTGTGAATAGATGTGTGTTTTACAGCTATTACAGTGCCAGTAGGGGTTAAACACACACTTACCGGATGCATCTGGCCTCTTCATGCCCCCTGTAGATGCTCCTCCCGCTCCACCTCCCAAGCCGTTGAATGCTGGGAGGTTGTCATTGCTGTAAGCTCTGAGGACAGACAGCATATTCATCTGCTGCTCTAGGTGGGTCTGCTGCTCGGCCTTCAACAGTCCTGGAGGACCTCCGGGAGACAAGAGGCCCAGGCCCTGCTGCCATTGCTTTTCCAATGGCAGACCTTGGTTCTGGGGAGCCAGAGAGAGCGGCGCCATGGCAGAGGAGGAAGCCACCAAGCCGGTTCCACTCCTTGGAGGCAGGGAGGAGTCATCATGGAGCTGTTTGGGGTGGCTCTGGAGGTGGTCTGAGGCTGGACTTCCTTCATCTCTCTCCATGTCCATTTGTCCATCCTCATCCCTCTCCTCATCCTCTTCAGCCATCCCTCCTCCCCTCTCTTCTTCTTCATCCTCGTCTGAGTTGTTCTGGTGTGACTGCCTCTTGGGGGTTGTTGATGGGGTCTCGCTGATACTGCGTGCCTTTACTACTTCATCATCTGATCCAACTTGGTCCTCTTCGGCATCTCCACAAGAGCCTCTCTCACCAATCTGATCATTGACTGCTGCAGATGCAAAGGCTTGGCTGTCGTCCTGCTCTGCTAAAGGTGCATACCCTTGGAGACCCGGGTTGGTCCTTGGGGATCCATCATACAAGCCACCAAATCGCCTGTAGAAATCACTCTGGAAAGGGTTATATGGTTGGTCCATATGGTTGTTCCAACCACCTTGGCCTTTCTCTCCATTTCTGTCTCCATCTTTGTCAAGGGCTACACCGGAGGTCTTGGAGTGATGGCTGGAGGTGGTGGGAGATGACTCTAGCTCTTTGACTGAATCTGACCTTGGTGGTTGAGCTTTCCCCAGGTGGTTGGCCTGGAGGTGCAGAGCCATTAGCTCCACTGAGGCAGTGGAGAAAGAACAGAAGAGGCAGCCATGCCATGCCACATTATCATGAATGGTGACTGAGGAGCCAGGGAGGGAACCAGAAGCAGACTCAGGCCGGACCGAAACAGACAGATCCAGTGGTTCATATTGGGAACCGGGTTTTCCTGGTTCTGGATTCGCCTTGGCATCAGCTTTTTCTTCTCTGTCTTGCTCAGAAGAGGCAGCCCTCTTGGCTTTGGGCTCACCATTATCATGGTAACGCTGAGCCTGGAGCTGAACTGGACTCTGGTTGTCCTTAACATCTTTCTTCATGGAACTGAGAACAAAGTTGTCCATGAAGGCCTGCAGAGACCCCTGAAAATGGACTCCATTTCCTATCATGCTTTGGTAGGCCCTGCTGAGGTCAGAGAAGCTGGCCGGACTGTCTGTTGCTGATGAGACCAAGGATGATGGGCCATCTGTAGTCTTCATATTCTCAGCAGAGGAGGAGTCAAAATGTCGGTCTCCGCGCTCTCTCTCACGGTCTCGGTCATGTGGTGACATCATGCCAGCTGAGGCCCACTGATGTGGCAGCAATGGACCTGCTCTGAAGTCTAGGTTGGGGGGCATGCCCTTAAATACATTACGGAGGACATCTGGGCGGGCAAAGATGCCTCCACTAGTTGTCTTCCCATGTTCTTCTTTGTGGTCAGAAGAAGGGGTGTGGCCAGCAGATTGGCCTGAGGTGGTGGATCCATTTTGACGCTCGCGGTGGTGGCGCTCCAGGTGGTACTTCAGACTGGCAGACTGGGTGCCAGCATAGTCACAATGAGGGCACCGGTAGGGTTTCTCTCCTGAGAGGCCAAGAAAGAGACAGAGAAACAGAAAGGGAAAAGAGTGAATAATTAACCTGATTATTAGATTGACTGGATATCAAAACCTATTTATTGGAGCAGGGAATGTGGACCCTAGGGTCATGTAACCTCCCTGAACAACGGAAATGAGGTCAAATGAGAACAGCTTACGAAAAAGATATGCATTTCATTAACTAGTATAAAAAATGGGTATTTTGCCCAACATTTAATTGACATCAAAACATATGCATGAGGGAAAGGGTGACGAATTGTAGAAGGAAAATGGGAAGTAATAGGAATTAAAAATAAGGCACCGAATGAAATAAACTACAACTGAAAGTATTAATGAACAACATCGTGCATTCAACCAACAGTCCCCTGTCTCTTTTGTCGGCTCTGCTCCATTTCATGTGTGTGTATGTGTGTTATTTCATGTGTCTGTGTATTGGGATGGGGGTGGGTGCGCAGGATAGGCATCTGAATATGGGTCGATCCAGCTCGATCCAGCCCCGCCAAGTGAGCCATCACTCACATCAACACCATAAAAAACATTTCACCATATGGTGCTTTCAGTCCACTACAAGAGATAATATTTTCAACTGACAACAAAACTGTCTCGATGCTATCTGTGTTTGCACGAGCGAAGGCTGGGGCTGAGGGTGCGGCTGGGCCTCTGTTTGTGTGCATCTGTGCATGGGTGTGTGTTTGTGTGTGTGTGTGCCTGCGGTGGGCTCATCATGCCTCTGTTTTGGCCTTGTTTGCTGTCAGGCCTGTGCCTTGGCGATGAGAGCGCAATTTCTCGGACATTCCCTATTTGCAGTTTATCTTGAGGAACATAAATCAAGACACACCATAAGATCTCCCCAACTATTGCCACAGTGCGGTGCACTGAGAACAAAATATGGATGATACACTCTGATGCAAAAATACGTCAATGAGTTTTTAAAAAAAAAGGGAAGAAGAAAAGAAATGTGCAGGCGACATATGTGAACCACATGCTTGTTGTAGTGATGCCTTACAATAAAGAACAATATGATTCACTACAGGATACACAGATCAAAGTGATTTATATTAAGTAAAAGAGGGGTGCATCTATTGTGTAACATTTACATATATTTATTTATGATCCACATCCATATTCATGAATATGCTTGATAATGGTATAACACCAGCATAATTCTGCCAAAAGTGGATCTTCCATTGGAATGATACTTATGTTGAAATAGAACACATCCTGCTAGCAATTATAATAGGCTTGGAGTCTGAGCCAGATTTGGATTCATTAAACAATGAACAGAGAGGGGAAAAATTCTAAGCTCCATTTTTTTCTTAATATATACATATAAAAAGTTCCCTGAGTCGAATCTCTGTTAGATTGTTAATGTTGACTGTGTGAAAAAAAAGATTAGTGGAAAAAGAAATAAAAAGGGATGTTTGTTAAATGTTGTGTGTGTGTGTTTATGCGTGGAAATGCACATTTCTATATATAAAGTATATGACCATAAAATGTTTAGATTATACACATGGAAACCATTTTATAGAAGAAAAAAAGGCATTGTTACGCAAGGCTGGTTTGAATGATTTAAGTCGGGCTGTGTAGTAAATCATGGATATAATTAGCAAATGGCATACTGCTCAAGTAATTTATCATTATTTAGAGGGCACCATTCCAGAAAAAGACTCTGCGATCTGCAGACCTACTGCAGAGTTCTCAAATAAAGGGCCACAAACACCAACTCAATACAATATTGATACAGGAGAGAAAAGAATAGGAGGGTATACAAAAGAAAATAGAAGGTGGGAATGCCGAAGAGAGGGGAGAGAGAGAAAAAAAAGGAAGAGGGAGCGAGCAGGCAGCTGAGACAGATAGCCCTGACTATAGATAGAAAGACACTGATTTGATATCTTTTCTCTTACACTAGAGTGGCTATGAAGCATAGAGTATATTTAAAATAAACCACACGAGATGAGGTTTTAACCCAATAAGTGCTTCTCCTGTGAGCTGCTGAACAGAGGCTCAGTGCTGATTTAATAAGGAAACGTCCCTGATGCAAATGATCATTCTCAATTCCTCTAACTGGACAAAATGATATTCTAGGAGCCAAATTAGACAGAAATTAGACTGATCTGATTTTTTTTCCCCCTCCTCTGCTTTTTTTTTCCCTTATAAGAGATTGTTAATGTTCATGTGGGGAAAATAAAGATTAATGTACCATCTACATATCTAAAATGAGAATGAAAAGCACAGAGGATTGTATGTTTGACACTCCCTTTGATATTTACAGAGTCAGGCCTCTGAAAATAAATACAAATGCCCTCAGAGGGTGATCAGTTTATTCCCATTTTCCATTAAAAATAAGTATTTAAATATATCTGGAGTGAATGAGATAGATGACAAGTGCTTTTCTTCATCTACTTGTGCTTACATACGTGTGTATGTGCACCATTTGGAAAGTGTGTGAACACATGTTTATGCGTGCGTGTCGGTCTGAGCCGTGTGTTTGTGTGTTTGTGTGTGTGTGTGTGTGTGTGTGTCTTAGAGGGCCATTTGGACTGGCTAAGACATCTGCTCCATCATACGTCAGGGGCCTGGTGTGACATCTGGGGAATATACTGTATCCTGCCTTGCAACATTACACACAATTTACTGCTAAAGGTCATTATGTACCCGTTAATCCACTTTTAATTGATATCAGCGCAAACAGCACAACCTCCCAGCCACATGACAGATCACTGCCGCCACAAAACCAGGAAATTGCTATTTGGGAGTTAAAAATAGAACGGTAAACTTTCTGTTGCTGTCCTTTACTTTGAGCAACTTCTTTGGCCATCTTGTTTCTGTCAAAGGTGCAGGGTAGAATGGTTAGAAAATACGCCACTGCAGCTTTCATAGCTTTGACATGAAAAACTGGTGCTCATAAACATCCAAGTGACACCTTAGTGGGTATAAATCATTCTCCTCCTGATTGCTGTGCTGGGATCTGCTCCACCACAGTATGTTTTCACTTCATGTTGCATGTACTGATTTCATCTGGCTTTGTATGAATTGTGACGGTGCCATAGAAACAAGTAAAGATAAATACCCCAAACCTGTACAGAGGGGCAATTAAAATGGCTTAATAGATATGACATACTAGAAGATGAATTTCGTTTTGGCCCGGAAGGAGGGGAAAAAACACCAGTGGGATTTTTGAGCGGTTGAATAAGAGATGGAATTGGCTTTACATCTGTTTTAAGTATATCTTTATTGTTGTTGGTTGTTTTTTTTTTTTCTCCTATTTTTGCGGTGAAAATATAATGTGTAACAACCTTTTTGATTAAGTGTGCTGATGCTGTCAAGTTACTGCATGAAATGGATACATTAGAAAACAATATATTTGCAGGAAAAGCCAAGTAAGAAGGAAAAAAGCGATGAAGGGGGGGGAGGAGTGAAGGAGTGAGACGAATAGAGAGGGAGATCACAGGTCCCTCTTGATTCATCCTGATTACAAGGTTAGGTTAAGGTTAAGTGACATGGGCAAGTCCTGCCTCTCCTCTTTCCCTTTCTCCCTCTCTTTGTCTCCCCCTCTCCTCATTTAAAGGTGAGCTGGGACTCTTATTGCTTATGCTGCCCTGCCTGAAGTTATGTGTGGCTATTGTCAAGAGCGAGGACCTTTTTATTTTTTACACACAGCTGCTTACTGCTAAATAGTGCCTTGTCCAGAAGGGGACAATCTGGGCCTCTAATTGCTGTCACTGAAGCCTAGATTCATTATGTGACTTTCCCATTAAAATGTGAGCATTAATTTGTATAATGAAATATCACCCTCTGCAGTGTGTTCATTAGCTGTGGCCCCACACTGTAGCACCACAGCCGCACAATGTTAGCTACCTAGAAAACTGTGGTTAATTTTGCTAATGGATATTTTCCCACTCACTGTTCAAGAGGAAATTAATACTGTAACATTAGCTCTTTAACTTTTGGAGAAATTTAAATTCACTTCATTCCTTTCAAGCTGGTGTTAGCTGCTCATTAATCTAAACGTTGCATTGCACAATGCTGCCTCGACCGGCTCGGTAAGCAACTCCATTGTGTCGCTCACATTGCATTAGGATGAAGGGGAGCTCGGCTGTCATCTGTGAATTTCTCTGCATTGTCACTGAGCTCAGAGAGGATCTTTAGCCACTGTAAAAGTCATCTTGTGGATGTAATCAGGATGTCACAGTGGAGCTGGTATGATTAGGTTATAGGAATGATTTAAAGGCCACATGTTGGGGATGCATCAAGCTGTTTTTCTCCCCATGAGTACAGGACTACTAAAGCTATGCTTAGACAGGCCACCATCCAGGGATACATTCCATTCCAAAGAGCAGTATCCTCACTAAAGTTACTTGCTTTTGCATCAGGTTGAAAATACACAGTACTCCAGATTACATCTTAATGTGTTTTGGAGATCAGAAAGGAAAAATGTGAAATATATAGCGCAGATGAAATTAGATTGTCTCTGTGTGTTTTGCCAAACGAATTAACGCCAGGCCTGGACTGAGGCCTCGGCTTCCTCCACGATGAAATATGGCCCTCGTGGGGATCCTTACTGTACCACTCAAAGCAGACATAACTCAACTTACTCACCACCGGATAACAGATGCCCCCTGAAACCACCAGCAACACACACACACTCACACACACACACATAGCGCTGGAGTGTAGCTGTGGTTGGCCTGGCTATGACCTGGATGCACTATTTAACATAGGAATCCTAATTATATAAAGATACATCGAATATATTAGTGCTAAACAGCTTTTTTTCTTTTCAGATCAGAGGTACAGTATGTCCCTATTATTAAGGCAAGCAGAGGGAGTTACAGTGCGGGTGGTCTCCCATTCTGCCTTTTAAGTGCATGAAGAAGACAGGAAAAAAAAAAAAAACACAGAGAGAGAATAAGAAGAAAAGCAAGCATTGATTTTTCTCAGCTGTAAGAGATTTCCATTTTCAGTTGTAAGTGTTTTAGCTTTCGCATCTCTACTGGCAGTCAAGGATTACTTAGTTGTGAAGTGTAAAAACGGACAAAAAGGTCAGGACGTTCAGACTAAGCTTTTCAACAACATATTAAGGAATTGGGTACAAATCTCTGTCTAATTGAAGGGAATATTAATTTAAGTCATTAAATATTTATGTATTTGTTTTATTCTGTGTTTCGTCGCTTGTGTTTGCGCTGGATAAAGTGATTGCTTTGCAACAAAAATATGTGTCAAAAATAATATTATTCTTTTCCATCAGACATCCTATCTTTATTTAACTTAATTAAATTTGACATTGCTTGTTACTTGCACCACAAAACCAGTGCAAACCCTTAAGCTTAAGGAAAACTCAAAGAAATAGAGTTGTGAATTGAAAACTTTGGTTGTTATTGTGTATGTATTCAGCTTCCTATTCAGATGACTTATGCCAGTTGGTGTTTACTGGGTTTCTGCCTGCAAACATTTAGCTACAGCATCTTCCAAACACATGATTACCATGCACAGGATTGCTAGGAAATGTATCAACAAATCGAATAACTCATAAATTGTTTCTGAAGTCATTAATAAGCAAAAAAACATGAGCTGTTCTCTGATCCCATGTTAGCTTTAGCACATTTTCTCTCCTTTACATCACTGTAAAATAAAGGCTTTTGGGGTTTAGATTACTGGTCCAACAAAACAACACATTTGAGAGATGTCCTGTTGAGCTCGGCAACGTTGTGAATTACATTTTTTTTTTTTTTTTTGCAACTTTCTGATCCAGTTAATCAGTTTAGTCTGTAAAACAATATGTTAAGTGGTAATAAATATAGCTGCCCTAGTGGTATCACTAACTGCTTTTCAGTAGGCTATTTCAATGGCAAAGCTTCCAAACATTACATTTTTACTATTTCCAGGTTGGAAATACTAACTCCCTTTGAGACTTATCGGGGAATCACCTTTCCTCATACACGTTTCAGACCAGGCCCACCAGCTACAACCCAGTGTCCTTGTTGTAAGGTGTCCTCTGTGTGGTCTAATTGTGACTTTAACCTGGATAGTCAGTGGGGCGTTTGTACCTCGCAGAGGGTTAGAACCCTGGCTACTGTCCACAGTCTACATCATTACTCTGACTGCAGCCTTAACCTCCAAGCAACAAACAACGGCCAGGTTAGCACAAAGCTGCCTGAGCCTCTGCTTGGTGAGATGTATGGGCAGGGAGTACACCGCTCAGAGGGTTAGGACGGTTGACTGAAAAATAAAGCTAAATCTATTAGGCACATCATCTCACGCATATCCCTAAACTGTGGACAGGCCGGCTTTGTTTTGGCTTGAAAGTTATTGAGAGTTAGCAAGTGTGAAATTGCCCTCTGAGTGATGTCATTGGAGGACACTGAACCCTTGTTGTGTTAATTAGAGCTCAATGAAATGATGAGTATGAAAAAAAGAATAACAATGGCCTTAAGCCTCAATGAGGGACACTGTTAGGGAGTGCAGATTCCTACTTGTTAATGGTGTTATTTATTAGTTTTTATGTACAATTAAAGAAAACTCATTGCTGAGATTGCAAAGTAAATATCTCTATCTTTACACCAAGAGGACTAAGCCGGATTATGAGTTATAGGTGAGAATTACAGTGCGTGTTAATGATGAACTGGGATCAGTGGGTTCTTATGGTACTGCTTATTTTCAGGACATGGTGATACTGTGATTTGGGAACTGTGACCATCTGTGCTCTAAATTCAATGGAGGTAGTTTGTACTGTAAGCAGAATTCTCTCTGTAGCTGGCTTGCTTTCTTATTCAATATCTTGAAATGTATCTTAACATATTGCTTCTTCGTCGAGCATCAGAATAAATGCAGATTAAGGACTTCCCAAAGATAACAAATGCAGAATTCATTAGTTACAAAACTAATATGCAATCAATTAATCTGCAACAGATCCATCATAACTGGAGGCAGATTGACTCCAATATCTGATTAGGCCAATATTCATAAACCGATATATCAGTCTAGCCCCAGAAGGAATGTCAGTACAAGTAGTAAAGTAAATTTTGCATGAAGTACAATAAATGTTTCATTGCTGGATAAATGCACCACCAAGCTTCTGCTTGGCCAAGGTTGTTGTGTCTGCAGGCATACTGACCTGTGTGTATCCGCAGATGGACTTTGAGATGATGGGAGGTGCGGAAGGACTTGCCACAGTAGGGGCAATCCTTGGAGGATGTACCCAGGCTTCGCTCACGATGCGGGGGCAAAGTCGGCTGCACGCTCCCTACTGCCTTCCCCAGGTCCTCCCCAACATCTGGTGCGCACATACAGAGACAAGACAAGGAGGGAGAGACAAATGGAAGGTGTGTTGAGTGTCACTTCAAACCAGTCTTCCACACATCACAACACTTTATATTCTTTCTCATCTGACTGTCGCTCATTGTCCCTCGCCTCCCTTGCTCAAATGTGCGAACGCCACACAAAGTCAAACGCATCAAACGGGTTCACGGGCCGCGCTATTTTCCTCTCTGACAGAACGCTGACAGTTCATAAGCTTTTCAGGTTCTTTAGAAACACCACAGTCCTGAGATACACCCCCACAGACACACACACACACACACACACAGTATATACACATCCTCAGCGCCACCACCACCTGCACTGCCACCGCCTCTTCTTTCTCCTCCTGTTTTTCTTTTTTTATCCTTGCTATCATCATCATTCCTAGCAAGCATATGCTGGATTGCAGTGAAAATTAACAATGCAAAATAAGACAGAAGGAAAAAAAAAGAGAGAGAGAGCGACAGATTTGGCTGTGTCAGCATTGCAGGATCTCCTCACATCTCTTCCTGCGACCTGATTTTGACAGGTAGCTGTCAGAGATATGATAGGGTGATAACGGTTTTGACCCCGCCCTCTACAGATTCCTCCATGCACTAAAAAAAATAAAAACGATGACACACAGTTTAGTGCAACGGCAGTCTGTTATCAACACAATCACCTTCTGCATATGAATCCAAAGATGAGTGACGACAAGCTGGGAATGTGTTGACAGCAGCATAATCCGAGGTGAGGGTGTCATCATTAGATTGTACATGCTGGCCTTCTTTTATGGATGGTTAAGAGCTTGTAATGTTCTGACAGAGTTTAAAGGCCTGAGTGATACAGTAAGTACAAAAAAAACTTGAAAAGAACAAAAAAAATACACAGTACATGCTTGATACGTCTTGTATCTCGAGGATGTTAAATTAAAAATATCTGTACGAGTTATAATAGTATTTGATGGATGTCGCCTTGCAAGAAGTTCAACATCAACCCACACACCGCACAACTGCCATGATAGATTTTAAGCAAAAATATTTGTGTGAAAACTTTTTTATCTTTTTTTGTTCTGCCATTTCTAGATCAATGTGTGTTCATTTGCTGTGTTTAACAGCTGGTAAAAGAACTAGCTGATGTAAAAAGTCATGAGCTATGTCATTAGCGGCAACAGCAACACTGACCTCTTCTTTGCTATGGTTAAATTGGTTGAAAAGAAGCAAACAGACAAAACAAGTCTGCTACAGTAAACATCAGGACTGCATTTCATCATAAACACACAACAGATTCTGTGCCCTCCATACAGATAATTTGCATGTCAGTTTGACCCAAAAGATGAACAAATACAGTTTTGAAATGTTTAAAATCCATTTTCTTTCTCCCAATCTGGCGCCTGATTTGGTATGTGCGTTGGGGTGGCGGCGGTGTGTGTGGGGGTGGAGCCAGAAAGAAAGAAAAAGAATCAAAATCGAGCAACCCACTTAGGCAACCACGCCGCACAATAAGGAGCATTTTTTAACAGTAGCCTAATCTTTTCTTTTCTGTCGCTAACCCACCCCATTCCGCCCCTCCTCTGTTGGGGAGTCAAATAAGGTTTACAGAATGGAAAGACCCAAGTCAGCAAGTCCTCTTCCACACTGACACTAAACACACGACTCCATTCAGCAGCGCTGCTATCAGGCTGAAGGCTATTTATCACAACTGAAACTGAAAGGCAACCTAAATGTAAGTCTGTGACAATACACAGATACTAAATACCAGCTGCTTCTACTTGCACTTGGCAACTGTGCAGTTTAATTCTGTATACTAGCGAGAGAGAGAAAAAAAAAAAGCCTGGAAACAGTTTGGTTTTAAAAGCAGATGTTAAACTGTGCATCGTGGCCTGTAAAATTACCTTTTCATACAGTTTTAATCAGTTGGAGATGTCATACAAAAAGAACAAGTGTAAAAAGAGAAATGTGCAAAAAAAAAAAAAAATTGGGAGAAAATGGTCTTTAAAAACAGACATTTGGTGCCGCTCATATTCACCTGATTTAAGAGAGTGTCTTGGCCTCTGTAGAATTAAATTAAATTAAATAACTAATGAGATCTGTTATGCTGAGAAACGTCTCTCTTAAAATATTAGTTAAAACAAAATAGAAACCGTTTTTCAGCATGAACCTATTATATTTCCTAAAATTACACTAAAGAAGTGCTGCGTTTACAATGAAATTTGGTGTATCAAGCATACTGTGCTTTCCATGATAAAACATATTGCATAGCTAGATGCATATTATACTAAACACATATTGTATGTAAAATATCAAAGGTGAAAATTTCATTTCCTGAATAATTTCAGTTCCACTGCACCCCCACTCCATTTATTTGCATTTTCATTTGAATGCATTTAAAACGGCCTGTAGACAGAAAATAAAAAAATAAAAAAAATACAATTCCCCCAGTGCTTAGTCCAGGGCTGCACCATACTGTAGCCATAGTCGCCTCCTCATAAACATATTTTGAGCAGTCTACTGTACAGATCCCTTTTTGGCAAAGATTCACCAGATCGTGTAACAGACACTGGCCCACCTGCCCGCCCCAGATGGGGCTAAAATTAAAAAATCCAAAACACAGCTTAGAAGCAGGACAAACACCAGACCACACTCCCAAACACAGACACACAAACACTACTCTACATGTCTGTCTTTCAGTCTCTCACTGTCACACCCACACACACACACACACACACACACACACACATTTTCACACACACATGTCCTTGTGTGTCAGGGTTAATAGTGCTCCTGTAAGAGGAAGACACACTACTGAGAGGATGAGAGTGTGCTCTCCTGGCATATAACAGCCCTTCAATAATAAATGGGTTTCACACATTCTCACACACTCACAGTACACACTGCTAAGAAAGGTAAAACAGAAGTTTGGGTGTGCTCCCTGGCTCCTTGTCAATGTGTGTGTGCCAGTGAGACACATGCACACGCACACACACTTCCATCTATAGGTTTGCACGTGAGAGAATGCACATCACTCCCAGGCAGGAGCTGGGTGTCCAGCTTGCTTGTCTTTAATCAGTTGACTGATCTGCAGCTTTTAATGCGGCTGTTCCAATTACTGTAAAAGTCATCCTGCTCCATATAACCACAAATATTGACACTTTATTGCACAACACATTTATGACATTTTGAAGGTCACCCCGTATATTAGGCGTCATCGTTCACAGCTGGGTGTGTGATGTGTGGAGAGACTCTCGATCGCCTGTTGACATCCAGCCGTAACTATCCTCAGTGTATTGATTTTCACTCCCCAGCCTCTATCTTTTTTTATGCAAACAGGATTCACTGTAGGAGATGCAACATTAAAGTGATTGTCACAGGTGAGCCTTTGGCTTTATTTATACAAGCCTGTAAAGGCCAGCCACGATAATTCTTTCTATTTGAGTTTCTATTATAAAATAAAGGATGTCTGATATTTCTGGATGCATATTCACAATTCACATAATTGTTTGTACAAATGTACTGTATCTGTCACTACATATAAAAGAACAACTAGTCGAAGCATTTAAGTGTTAAATACTTTATACACATTTAACAGAATGGAAGAAACACTGCATTAAAGTGGAGTAACTTTGATATATTAGGAGCCTCCTGGTGTTGCAGGTGAAAAATACCACAATTATGTGATATTTAAAATGATTTAGAAGATGACTTTTTATGAGCCAATATATCACTTTCATCCAAATTTGTTGACAGTCCCAAAGGCCCATGCTGAGTCGACATGTTTTATTTCAGTCAGTTCTTTAAAAAAAAAAGTATCAGGAAAACCATCACTAAAGGATATCTTTTAATGAAACATTAAAGCTATCCCAACCGCTTCTCCCATCAAGGTGAATCCCCCCACACCAAAAGAAAAAAAAAAAACAGTTTTAGTGAATTATCAATGAACGCCTCACTCATGTCTAAAGCAGAATATTAAGAAAATAAGAAAAAAAAAAAAAAAAAAACATGACAAATGCAGAACTGTGACTGTGCTAGTACAAGAATATCACAGAGGGGGGGAAAAAAGAGAAATACATGTATAATTCAGCTGTATCTGATCTGAGACCAGCTCCGCTCCCCTCTGCCTTTACTGGTGTCAAGGCGGCGTAATGGAACATGCCAGAACAAAGGCTCTGAGATCAGATTGGAGCAGAGTTGAGCAGGCCATCTGGGAGGCAGGCTGAGTATCAGTCACTCTGCCTGCTGTCTGCTGCACTCACACTCATGTACACACACTTCCCCTCTGACTAACTGCGTGCAAGTGTGCGAGTGTGTGTGACACCTCCCTCCCTTCCTACCGCACGTCACCAGGACCTTGCAAGGAAGCGACCGATGCTTCGCCGCCGTGGGGATACGCCACCGGGGCAGCCTCCTCCATGACTGACTGACAAATATATAAATTGATAAGGATCTGTGTGTGTGTGTGTGTGTGTGAGTCTGAGTGTGTGTGTGTTCACGTGGTTACCCCTGGGATAGGGCACGCTGCCTA
>JAPSES010000154.1:432083-467005 GCA_029822895.1 Maxillicosta whitleyi
TGTGTGTGTGTGTGTGTGTGTGAGTCTGAGTGTGTGTGTGTTCACGTGGTTACCCCTGGGATAGGGCACGCTGCCTACTCCTTTACAGCGACCACACCCAGTTCCCATTAATGGAAAATAATAATAATAATAAAAAAAAACATCATCAGTAATGGCAAAAAAAATAAAAAATAAATAAATAAAATAAACAGGAAAGTCAATGAATGTGTGTGCATGTATATGGTGCTGGGGGGTGTGGGTTTGCTGGTGGTGGTGAGGGGTTTCCAGTTCCTTAATGGTGCTCTTTCAATCACACTTTGCACTCTAAACGTTCTGTGGTTTTGATTAGTATGATATCACTTTCAGGAAATAAAACTAGGGGGGGAAAAAAGCACATCAGTCATAAAAACACAAGATGTTTTGCTTCTTGCTCGGCCATTATTCTAATGCATCACGTGACGCCCGTCGAAGCCCGCCGGTCTCTCCCCGTAGCCAAATAACTGATTGGGAGGGGGGTGAGGGTGAGGGGTAAGAGAGGGGAGGGGGAGTGAGATTGACGGAAACAGTTTGAAAAGGGGAAAGATATTAAGAGAGATTGGGTGAGAGGGAGGGAGGGAGGGAGGGGAAGAGAGAAAGAGTAAAATGTGATGACATCATTTGAAAGGCATTAGGCTTTTAAAAATGCGCCCGGGGGGACTTGATTTCCTTACACCAGAGCAACACAACACCATCCGGCCTGATGCTCGCTTGCTCTCCCTCACTCTTTCTCCCTCTCTCATACACACACACAAACACACCTCCCAGCACCCCCTTCCCCTCTGGTTCTTTTTTTGATTTGGACCACTGCCATCTTTGTGAGCGTCTGGTTCATGCGAGTTAATCAATTTGAGGTTTAGTTACACTGCTGATGCTAGCATTCCAGCCACTGCTAGAACGTAATCTGAACTCGCAGAATTTATTAACCAAACACCAATTATCATTAAACACCACTGCATTATCCCCCTCCTTTTACTACCTGACAAGGACTACTTAATGAAATTTTAGATTAAAGTTATTTGGTCCGTGATTTATGGGCATTGAGAAAGTCCTAATGCAAAGCTCTCTTAGTGTGCAGATGCTATTGGGCTGCATTTTTTTTTTTTTTTTTTTTTATATAATTTTTTTTTTGTGTGGGTGCTCACTGGGGATCTGTGAAGTCTCCAAGGTATTACAACAACCAGGTCTAGACCAAGAAGAAGAGGAAGAAGAAAAGGAGGGGGGGAACCAGAAACAAGATGCTGTGTTCCAAATTTTACACAGCATCCTCACCTCGTACTTTTAATACTGACCCCATCGAGTAACAGAAATAAGACCAAAGACCAAATAAATTGTAAGATGAAAAAGAAATACAAGAGAAAATAAGAAATAAAGGAAATGCAAGTCGTTGTTTACCCCCGCAATGTTTGCGAGATGAAAACAGCAGCAGAATGTGTTACATATAAGGCGGTGGGGTAAACAGGGGCACCAGATGTTCTTTGATGTTAATAATGGCATTTATTATTAATATTAATTAGACCGCATTCAGCAATACATTTGGGCCATTTCCAAGTCAATTAAGCAAAATGGCATTCGGGAGATGTTGAAACGACATTTTAAGGCAGGTGTTCAGCAGTCCCCTAATAAAACATTTTTGCAGCTCCTGAAAAACAACCCATTTTGAGGCAGATTTTATTTATTTTCTCTTTGTTTGCTCTTCCTCAGTATTTTTCCTCTCCTGTTGTGAGCGTTACAGTCGCAAGCATATCTCTAAAAAAACATATTGAGGATTGTATTTTTTAATTTTATTTATTTGTTTTTTTTTTGTTGTTTTTGTTGTTTTTTTTTTTTTTTTTTTTACAGATTTGTATGCATTATCTAATTAAAATATACAGTATGGTCTGATTCTGATAATGCATGTGTTGTATCCACGCCCTGGCAAATGTATCCACCCAGACTGAGGATGGTGAAGGGGGTTAATCCAGATATGAAATTATGATTATGACCATCAGGGTGATAATAAAAGGAATACTTTTGGGGATTACAGACCACAGTTTCCCAAATGACCCGCTTTGTGCAGGTTGCACATTCTCAAGGAAAACCCAAATAAATTCACTTTTACAGCTGAATATGTTTTTATCTCTGAGGCCCAACAGTCAGATGCCCAAATGCACCCTTATATGAGGACACAGGGCTTCTGGTGTTGTAGGTACCAACAGATACCAGTTCAACCAAATCTAATTAAACAACACAAGCCAGAGGCCTCACACCAGGGGGTGTTTTGTCTGTATAATCTAAATAATCCCTGGCTATATGTGTAAGGATAAAAAACACACCCGTTCTAAAGCTCTATTCAATTTAATCTAGACCTCCAAATAGCGTCCTGCCACACCTCTCAGACCCAATGTGTGTTTATGTGTGTGTGTGTCTGTGCTCATAGCCCTGCTTTTGGCAGCAGGCCCTTTTTTTTCAAAGCTGGTGGAGGCAGCAGCCTTACAATGGTACATTAACAATCTGTGCGTTCATTTATCAGTGTGTGCGATTTGGACTCTCCGTTCATGGCGCGCTGCACTTTTCACGGCTGAAAATTAATGAACAAGCCTCCCCTCGCAACAAACATGCACCTGTGCCGCAGAGATGCTAATCACAAACATTTATATTTATTAGTGAACGCCCGCACTAAAACTGGAGTTGTGGAGGAGAAAAAAAAAGGGGAGAGCATAAGAGGAAAAACAGGAGGTAGAGAGACAGTTCTCTTTTTCAACCTGGGTAATGAAAGGGTAGCACTTTCCGTTGTGCAGAATTATGTTGAAGCTATTTGTTTGAGGTGCTTTTCTTGAATGAAAGAGGGCTGTGGAAGTGCAAGGTATCTATTTGGGGAGTGTGATCCTCATGCTGTGAAGATTATTTCTCCAAAACTGCCAGGTGAAGGGCACTGATACAAGAAAACACCTAGTGTGTTTGTTGTAAATGTGCAATCTAAAATACTAGATGATGCCTTTGAAAATCATTGAATACATGGGGAGGCCAAATCTCAGCCCACATGACTGTACAGGTGAAAGTGATGGACAACACTGACAAATGCCCTTCTAATTAGGGTGCTTATTCTTGTCTACTTTCTCTCTCCATTCCTCTCTTTTCACTTCTCTCATTCTCATCTCTCCCCTCCATGCACACACACACACATCTTCACCCCCCTCCCAGACTGACAGAAGGTGGCTCCCTCTCTCAGTAAAGGCTATGCCTCTGCCCGGCTAGGGGAAGAGGAATGGTGCCATAAGTTTCTCCCTGGCATCGGCCCACCTTTGTTTTCCCCCCCTCCTCAAGTCTGTTTCAGGCTTCAAAGAGCATTGGAAAAAGACACATACACACACTTGCACGCACGCACACACACGGACACACACATACACATACACTTACATACAAATGTCTGAGGGAGCACTGATGTCTCACTAACTTTATCATTCTAGCAGGGTGATCATAGCCCCGTTGAGGGGCTGTGGATGATGCTTGAGTGTGTATGAGTGTCTCTAAGTGTGTGTGTTTTCTGTGTGCATTGTCCACCACTGTCTACATGTATGCATGAGAGCACAAAAGGCAGATGGGGACAGAGGTGGGTGTCTTTTAGGACATGAACACAAGAGCAATTATTAATGTGTTTGTCTGTGCATTTGTGTACACACTCACACACACTTGCACTTGTGTGCCTGCTTGTGTGTGTAGTGCTATAATAATCAGGGTGTATATTCATCATGCCCCCTCTCAGTCTGTGTTGGCAGGAAGTGGTGTGGTTACCATTAGTGAAGGATGACTAGGTCCCTGTCTCTTTTACTGGGATACTGCTGGCTTTCTATGGTTAGAAACGAAGGAAAGGAATCGAGATATGAAAAGCTGAAAGGTGCAAAAAGGAAATGTAGGGGATGGAGAAAAAGGGAAAAAGTAAGGTATTAGGACATGGGAGAATTAAGGGAAGGGAACTGAATTAAAGGAAGGGAAGGAAAGGAAAGGAAATTGAGATATGAAAGCCAAAGATTTAAAAAAGGAAAAAGAAGAAAGGGAAAGTGTATGATAAAAGACAATAAGGGAAGGAAAGGAAGAAAATGATGAAAACAAGAAGAAAGGAAGGGAAAATTGAGAAACACTCTGAGATGCTAAAGTATTAGACCATTAATTGATGAAACTAATTAAAACAAATAATAAATATGAAGAATAAATAACCAAAAATAGAAAAAAGAAAGAAATACTGTACATTTAACAAGACTCATAAGAAAAAATACCAACTAAAGAGGGAAAAGGGCATACTTATCACCATAACTGCTGCAGCCACGTATGGACCGCCACCTAAAGATGACAACCACCCTGTTGCTCTGGCCCCTTATCGCTGAATAAAGTAGAACTCCTCCCAAAGCCATCATTGATTTCCTATTCATTCCCGTGCATGCTAAATCAACAGCAAGCACAATAGGCCAATCATCAACCTCAGCTACAGAACCACCACTTCTATCCCACCCTCAATCCACCTGGCATTGGTCTGAGTCTATACTGTACATGGCATCAATGCTCTGCACACCGCAGCCATTAGTGGCGTTATTCTCCATCAATGAAAATGAATCAATTAAGCCTCATTAAGGGTGCATATTAAGGTGGAGTAATTATCGGGTGGGGAATGTACAGTGATCGATAGCTCGGGAGCATAAATGTGCACTTAAAGACATATATTACCACAAGGGGCGATGAACACTTTTAACAAGGCCACTGTGGAGGAGGGAGCTAAAGTGGGTAAATCTGCTTCACGCCACACATGCATACTCCTGTTTATGTGTGTGTATGTGAAAGAGAGAGAGAGACAGAGCCTATTCCTCCCACCATAGTCAGGCTGGGCAGTAAATCCAGGGACCAAGGACGCGTCCCGTTTTCCTCTTCTATGAACTTGTCCAGTGTCTTGGAAAATGAAATAAAAAGATTTATATTGCAGCTGCAAACATCCTCCCTGTGTGTGTACAGTACATGAGTGTGGATGTGAGACAATGTCCACTGGAGATAGAGCCACACTTAAAGAACAGCATAAAAAAGAGAGAGGTCCAAATTGCAGCGAGGGGGAGGAGGGAGGGTTTCTAAATGCTAGAGACCTTCACCCTCCGGCCACAGACGCACAAACACACACATGCATAAAGTAACATGCACACACACAAGCCCATGCATAACGCCTATTAAAGAGCACGCTCTGTCCCAGTCGCATAATTTTAATTTGTTATGAAGGTCATTGACAGCAAGTAATAATCACCATTGGGGATCTAACAATTTGCCATTTCGGAACATTGAGGCACTGATGACTCAACTATTAATAGACTGAAACCCTCCCCGCCCTCACCCCCCTGCCTCTGCACCCCCTGTCCTCTTAAATGACTAAAAACTATTCCAGTATTTTAATACACCCATACCCCCCACACACATATACTGCCTTACAAAAGACCCTTATGTCTTTGTCCCATTCATCATTTCTTTCTTTTTTATCTGTAGAGGGATATATGACATTTGGAGGTATATTAATGGAGTCTAGAAGAAACCCACTAAGGGGGTTTCAACTGGAAACAGAATTACATTGTAAGAAAAGAGGAGAGAAAAAAAAAGTGAGTCAGACAGCCTTTGTAAATTCTCCTTTTTGCTCCCAACTTCATGATTTCTTGTCCTGATCGCAGGCTGGAGAAAACACCAGGGCTGCATGTGCTGAGCTGATGAATTGTTAAGCATTTTACCCCCCTTTTTTACAAACAAACGCACAGAGAGACACAATGACAAGTTTTATTATAGACCAACTCATTTAGTCTCTGCCTTAGCATCACCCAAGCCATTCAGACATATGTGTCTGGCATTTGTCGCCAAACAAATAAGTCCGAGCTTAAGCTATTTTTATTAAGCGCGAGAGCATTTGTTCTTTTTAAGTGATCGTCAGCGTTTGGGGCGCATAGAATGGGAGTTGGAATCCTTTATCTTTTAGAGGCTCAACAACTCAAGACTAATTACAAATTAATCTGGATCTGGATATCTGCAATGAGAGGGCCCCAATAAGAACTTGTGGTTTGCTAAGAGGAACTATCTGTTATATATTTATAGGGGAGCTCAACGCATGGAGAGGGAGAGGCAGGCCGGAGATGGAGGCAGCCAAAACCCAAAAGACACAGTAGCACATAATTGCCTGCTTTCTATATCCAAGCAGCCACATCAAGGCTGAGGATTGTGGATATTAATAATTGATCATTAGCTTGATAGAGCAGAGCGTGCTCAAGTTTTTAGCAGTCGAAGTTTGATGGTCGTTTTAGGTCTCTCCTCGGGGTCTCGAGCATTGCATGTTGTACTTGTGGAGAAGGTCAAGTGGGCTCATTGTCATAAATGAAACACTTTTGCCCTAAACAAAAGGAGGTCACATCAATATAATCTGTTGTGTATTTAAATGTAGTGTTTGATTTTTTTAGGTGGGGGGGGGGGGCTTAGGTGCCTGGCTCACAATGATTAAAAAGTACACACTTCCTCAACTGCATCTGTATTTTGATCAGAAAGACAAACAAATAAATGTATTTCTGGAAAAAAAAAAAAAAATTCAGAACATGTTTTTTTTAGAGGAATCATTTAAAATATTAATGCATGAGGCAGATTAGAAAACTCATATTTTTGTGTCTTTTGTTTTTCATCAGTAACTTATATATTTCTTGCCTGAACGCTTAATCTGTTGTTCTGCTTTTTTTTTTTTTTTTTTTTTTTTTTTTTACATTTTTAAGTTAATAATTTCAATGAATACCTGAGTTACTGACTTGTTTGTGTACTTATGCACGCAAGTCATTAATACAGGCAAATTAAACAAAAATATATGCATATATAAATGCCCACTGAGAATAGCTACAATAACCCACACTGCCCTGTATCCAGAAAACTTCTAAATCAGCCTTTTTTTGTTTGTAAATACTTGATGTGCTATTGTTCTTCATCTGTATGTATTGAATGTGACATGTGTGGGCACTTCCTGTGCCAGTTGTTGAAAAGTATATCTACACCAAAAGAAGTAGCCTCCTACACTTAATCACAGAATAACCGCTGGGATGCACTGAACATCTGACTTTAGACTGTGGTGGGTGCTAGTTAACTTCCTGCTGGGGAAATAGGCTATGATTTGCTGCCTGGTAGCCAGGGTATGTCGCTCTCTATTACTCACTCTGTCTCTACAGCTAGTGTACTCAGTACTCCCCCAGTCCCATGGTAGGGAACCTCTGGGCACCTTGACTGTCGTTTAACTGCTTGTGGCACGAGGCAGCTGAGGAAATGGGTCATTAAATCTAACTTGCTGGGGCCAGCCCCCCCAGTGCCCCAGATCTGTTTCCAATCAGATAGCCTTCTTTTACAGGGGAGACAGAAAGAAGCCCAGCGCAGCAGCCCAAAGCAGACATTAGTGTCATTGCAGCCCGACACTACTAATAGCAGCAGCTAACAAGGACTGGGCCGTTTATTTATTTATTTATTTATTTATGTATCATCCCAAAGGTATGGTATTACTGAAATCCCTTCAGTCCCTCTTGTGAATTTCTTGGAAAATGTGGTCCACACCTGGTTTCATGCACAGTCCCTAAAAATACTTTAAGTATAAACTTGACCATAAGTCGTATACAGATATTAATTGCTGCTGAAAACTATATAGGTTATTTCCGAGATCATGAAATCCCTGGACTATAATGGGATCTTTAACAAGGCTTTTCTTAAAAAGTGGTTTTCTTTTTGTTTTGAGAGAATGTATAAACAGTAAAGTTGAGTGATTTAGCGATCTATTCCATTATGACAGGTTTACTGGATCGACAAACTGAAAACAGTTTAGTCATCCTGAAATAAGAATATCTGACTGGACAATATGTGAAATATTAAAAAAAAAAAAAAAGCCAGAGTTCTTATCTGTGATGTTGAAATAGTTCTTGTTTCTCAAACGTGTGGTTTTCTCATATCACTATTTTGTTGACATTTTCTTCTTGTTATGTTTTCATTGAACTAAATGTTTTGGCTTAACAGGTTCCAGTCCGTCTTTATGAAAAAAGAGACGCTGTTATAAAGCAGGAATTATAAGGAGTCACTTTTATTTTCAGAAGTCTTAAGTCATATTTTGAAAGGCCAAATAAAGACATTTTCTCCCAAAAACAGAATGAAGATAAAAAATCTGTGAAGATGAGAAATACACTGTGACTAAAAGGGAAATAAATGAATGAAAACAGTTTTTAGCTTAAGTGAACAGAACTATTCCAAACTATTATTAAAGCTAGAAATTTTTTAATGAACCACGGAAAAATTAAATTACACAGGCCCTGATCAGTCCCATCTCAGCATAAGGTCTTTCACTGGGTCTCTGTGACTTTCCAAGACTCTGACTCATCTCATCTACAAAGGAAAAGGGCAGACATTTTGCACCAAGGTAAATACTTCAAATGTTAGCTTGGGGAGCGTCTTCGATTTGTCCTTTAGGAAGATGCTAACGTGTGATACACTGTGTCCTCCCTCCCTCCCCTCCCTCCCCCTCTTTCATTCATCGGCCTCACACACTTCTCTCTTTTTCCTCCCTTCTCTTCCTCTGTCATTGCAAAATGCAGGGACAGCGATATGAAAAAAAAAAAAAAAAAAAAAACACACACTTGTTGCCCGGACTTTATCTCTACATTATTCTCGCCGCTCCTTCCGTTCATTTCAGAGAATAAGATAAATGAACGACGTACATTTCGTGCACCTGTCCTCCCCTCCCCACCTTCCTCTTCCCCTAACGATAAGGGATTTCATTAACGTGAGAATGCTTGGGCTGAAAGAAACATAATTGCTTCAGTGTTGTTGTCCTCTCTGCCGCCGACGCCCTAATTTCCTCCTCGCCTTACTCTTGACTGTTAAGTGATCATTATATCAACACAGGGGATGGGCCAAGGGTAAAATATTGACAAACTGCGGTCACGTTCATGCAAAACACGGAGGAGAGGTGTGTGTGTGGTAGGGGTGATGAAATATTGAAAATAAAAAAATAACATGAGGGGGCAGATGAGAGGAGAAAGAGGGGATGATGGGTAGGGAGTGTGGGTGGAGAGTGAAGGAGAAAGAAGGGTGCTAATAGAGTGACAGCGAGGACGTAAAGTGATATGATCAATCGGGAAAGATCACAGCATCCGCTAATAATTTAAACACTGGGTGCAATCCGTCACCCGCCGCCTCCTCCCCATCCCTGATGGATAACTGTATGTAAAAGATACATAATTTTTTGACTTGCCATTTACACAGCATTGCACCTGAAAGCCAGGCGGCATAATAGACAGTTTAAAATGTCAGGGAACTAAGTAAGTAAGAGAGACGGGTCGACCGGCAGAATCTTAATTAGAGGAGCTCCGTTTAATGGCGACGGCTACTTAAACTGGCTGACGACAAGGGGAGTGTCTAGCAGGAATACACACACACACCCACGCACATACAGACACGCACATGTGTACATGATGACATAAACACATATGTGCACATAAATACACATGGGCTTATTTGCATACGTGTGCCTCACACAGACAAATGTGCATAGGCGCACAGACATGAACATGTTTACAAGGATGCAGAGAAACACACATTTATTACACTCACTCACTTCTATGTAAATTAAAAGACAGACACAGACAGATGCCACAAACACACAAATGCCTTTAAATCATTTCAATTACATTTGAAAGAAAGAAAGAATCTTGAATGTGCAAAAAAAAAAAAAAAAAAACTGAAATGCAAATCTAATCAGAGCAATTAGAAAAAGATCCCCCTGTTCAACCTTAATTGCAGATGACCAGTCAGCGACCAAATCTATCTAGTTATGGCGCAGCATCACAAGAATGTTCAGTGGTAGTCTGGAAATGCATGTATAGGATTTACCTATCTATCCCTGAGCAGACCTGGCTGTTGAGCCCGAGCCAGCGCCACATGATTGTGTTAATTAATCTGCCATTGTGAGCATGGGGAACAGCTGCACGGGCTCTCGTGGCTGCGTTGTCAAAGCAAAACAATGCAATGTTAAGCTTCCCCCACTGAATCTTCCATTACAAAGGAGCCCCAACAACAGGGCTAAATTCATAAATCCACAGATCAATTTTTACCAGCACTAATGTCTGACCTTTAAAGCGAAAAAAGAGGCTTTTTTTTAACATGCTTCATTTGGGCTTGAAATATGGTCAGATATGTGATACCTAGGATTTGGGCCAAACCACCACCACCCCCACCCACCCCCATCCAGTGTAGCCTGGAAAACAAATAGTGAGGAGGGATAGAGATGCAGAGAAGGAAAACAAGGGAAGAAAGGTAGGGAGCAAAGGATGGATGGACAGAGGTAGAAAATGAGAAGGGAGAAATAGGGAGGGAGGGATGAGCAGAGCAGAGTCAAACAGATGAGTGCTAGGAGTCACCAGCTGGGTGCTGGTATTTTAAAACAAAATGTCTAACGCGATTAGCAGGGATCCATCGATTGTGTTATGTGGCGTTAATTTAGACTGGGAAGAGGAGGAGAGCCGAAAAAGAGGTGAAATAAGCTTTACAGGTCAAAACAGAAGATAGCATAAGAGATTTGACTACAAGGATGATCATTTTTAACAATTTACAAATTATGAGACAGATTAATTTTGATTCATTTAATACCACATTTTTCCCTCCGCTTTGATGGAAACAGTAAACTGAATGGATTAGTTAATACACAGCAGAGCCTTGTAGTCTTAGTTACGAGTATAATCCAAGCATTAGTGCTCGACAATAAGACAAAAATCTCACATTCATTTAGAAACAACATTGACCAAGGGAATACATAAATAAAATTAGGTAAACTGAGCTGCCACCACAAATTATGTCTGCAATAACAGACTTCACAAATAAATGGTTTAGCACCTCTAATCGAGTTCACAAAATGTTTCACTAGACAACCATTTCACTGCATTCATTACAGCTTCACTGAATTACAATTTTATTGCTTACAGAAATCACAGCGTTTGTCTTTAATGTGGCACCCAGATTCATCTTTGTTTCAGAGACTCCAAGATGCCTGGAAGAGATGGGAGATGGCGTGCCCCTATCACACACTCTCTACAGTGAATGGCATGGCCTTGGTGCACACTTGGCGCTTCCAGAGAGATGGTGATGCACCCCGAAAAAATCATCAAGATGCCTGGCTCTCGCCCCACTTTGCAGCCGAGCCCTTCTGTCTAGCAGAAAGCCCTCCAACAGCCCACTGAGCACGCAAGACACTGGGAGAAGAGTCATATACACACATTGAGATGTACTGACGCATCTGACGTGTCCTGTCGGTTGGTGTTGACTTCATATAAAGCAGGAGGTGAAAATGACCGATCGTTCCTTTTAGGTTTGGATAAAGGGGGAAGCTTAGAAGAGCAAAAACAAATGGATATATCTGAATGGCAGATGAAGGAGGCAAGACATTTCCTACTCCCTGTGACACTGTCTCTCAATCTGCACCCTGTTTTAGTCTGCCAAACACCAAGTCAAATAGTGACACTGAATATGGCAGTGAATTCCAAATCAGTTGTTTAGTTGCCATATTTTTGATAGACTGGACAAATGTTCTTTTTTACAAGAGTTTTCTTATTACAAGTCTTGGATGTACGGTGTATAAAAGCAGTTGGAATCATTTCAGTAACATACAGGAAACGTGCACACACACATTATCCACACATGCCAAACATACAATCTTGAAGGCTTACAGATGGGGAAGGGTGACACAGTGCTAACTCGCATCTCAAAAGTGATGCTCACTGCAGCATCTCACCTGTCCAACACGTTGGATTTCAGAAAGCCATCAGATGTTGCATTTACCGCAACACTGAGCAGTGGAGAGCATCCGATCAGCAAACGCAGCACAGCCTGAGGTTTGGTGCACTTACACTTGACAACTCAACAGGACACTTAGTTAAGCTAGAATGGGAATTTGTGACGCCAGAAAAGAAGGTTGATATCTTGTCATTATCTTCTCCCTCATGGCTTTGTTAGTATTTACCGCTAAAATGTTACAGAGTGTATCAAATTGGAAGAAGGACTTTTTTTTTCCTCATGTGGTACTGTGCTGTCGGCTCCCTGATTGTCGGAGTATAAAAATAATCGTCATGGAAATAGATCTCATTGACAACGTGCCATATTCACACTGTGAGCAGCTTGTGCCTTGTGAACATAATCCAGAAACGTCCTCCAAAAACTTTCCTCCACAAACTTTCAATCCCTCATCCTCTTTTTGCCCTTCTCTCCAAAAAGATGAAAAGAGGGAATGCCAGGGAAGACAAAAGACAAAATCCTGTGTTGTCAAGTATTAGCAAAACAGGTAGAAATGTAAGGGGGGTTGGGTTGTTGGGGCTGGGCTCAAGGATCAGGAAGCAAGGTAAGAGGGACAAAGAGGCGGAAAAGAGTGCACGAGATACTGAGAGGGAGGGAGGATTGACCAAAACAGCTTTCCTACCTCCTCTCGAAAATCCACTCCTCATCTCTGTGTCTAATAGGAAATACCTGATTCTGGCCCTGAGAGTACTGTGTCGGCATGATTACACCTTACCTGCAAGCCCTGCCAGGAGAGGTGGCATTTGGCCGATCCGTCCCCCCATGAGGGTGGCTTGTGGCTTAGCCTCGACTTAGCTGCATGTCTTAAGACGGAGGAGAGGAGGAATGTGGAGGACCACTGGGGAGGAATGTGAGTCTCTCTCTATGAAAGCCTGGGATAAACCTGTGTCCTCTGGAGGGAAGAAGCTAACTTCTAGCAGCTGGATGAAGGCCCAGGGGTTAAAACATGATACCTCGAACTGTGAACACTCCGAAGCTTCCAAAAAGTCTCAAGTCTCTTTGGGTAGTACATTAGGTGAAGCTGTGAATTAGTTAACCTTGTTGAAAGGTTGAAGCAGGATAGTCTAGGTGCCATTTTTAATCTTTATGTCCTTACAAATACTGTGCTGCGCTGCACGCTTTTTAGGGAGATCTAAAATTTCCATTTGAATTATGTGAAGGAATCCCAGGCCTAATCCAGGTCTGGGAATGTTTCAGTCTAAGATCCTTGTGGAGGTTTATGCTTTACATGCCAACACAGAGCCGATAAGAAAGACATTTGCTTGCTAAAACAACCTTATCATCAACATAAACATATGCTCACTGTGTGGGCTGTCGGGCGATGTTAACTTGAGGGCAGATAAAAAAATATAAGGGAGTCGGTGGAGATGACGAGACGGAGGTTCATTAGAAGAGCTGTAAATGAAAGTGAGGAAAGAATCTCATCAAGCACATGTTCAACACTTGGTCCATAAGGGAGCTATACCTGGGGCTGTCGCGTTCAGAAGGTGTTACTCTAATAAGACAACAGTCGCTTTTATTTACAGCAAGCATGAGATGACATGAAACATGCATTAACACATCTTCTGTTGCGCCTTTGGTGAAACAAACACCTTTGTTATTTTGTAAACAAAACATCTAACTAACAGCCCCCTTTGCGAGCTAAAGATACATTTAAATAACATATGCTCTTGACTGGAAAAAAAACCACAATAGGTGTAAACCGTCTAAATTGCAATTGCGCCGCATCTTGGAAAACAAACACTTTGCTTTGTTACCAAGACAACTGAGACAATGTGATTCCTGCGGCATTGTCAGGACTGCTACTTGCTACATTATGTGTGACAAGCTTAAGAGTAGATCTAGAGGCGTGAATGCACAGATTCAGGCTTCAGCCTATTGCGGATTGAAGATAGTCCGGCAAACCACATTTGCATGTGTAACCTTGCCAAAGAGTTAAGCTCAGCTGGCTAACATTGTCTCCATGCTCACAAAACCCTGGTTTGAAGTCAGCACTGATGTAAAAGACTCTATAATACTTGCTGCGATGTGACAGTTTGTGTTGCTGTCACTTCCTATGCTAATGCTCAGCGCAGCGAACAAATGCAGTCCTTTTCTGTTGGAGGATTTAAATGTGATCAGCCCCCAAATTTGTTTTTAATATATCTATCTGGGCAAACAGCAAATTCATAATAGAGCCTACAGCCCATATCCTCCTTTTTCCTCTTTCTCTCTTTGCCTTCCATGGCGACAAAATGAATTCAGCTCTGAACCTAATTAATCCACAAAGGTTTCATGTCTTAATCCCCAAAGTCAAGGGGGTTATTGTCCTCACAAATGAGGTCAGTGTTCCTCCCAGTGGAAATAAGGGGAAGAAGAAGCAAAACACAGGGAGTAAAGGGAGGGACCATGGATGCTTACAGAGTGGCTTTTTCTCTCTGTGGCTCTCCTAGTGAATAGAGGTGTGATGTAGTGGCAAGAGATCCCGCAAACAGGGACTAGAGTTGCCTCGTATCTGTACAGGGACTCTCGCTGACATGGAGGTATCAAGTATTGAATGGTTAACATGGCATAAAGAAAGACAAGCAGATAGAAACATAAACGGAGCAATGAAATAAATGGCACAGCATGACAGCAGTGGGAGAGGGAAAATTAAATGCCTGCCAATCTCCAGCCCACAGACCTTTTGAACCAGGTGGATAAGAGAGCTGGTTCTTATGGTAATTGTCACTAAGGCAAGTCACTGTCAAACTGAGGCGAAGAAGCATCATCCAAGTGTGACAGGACGATGGCCATGATACAGCCTTCCGTCTGGTGGGTTGACAAGGGGGGATGTGACACACATGGCCACACCATGCTGCCTGAAGCACAGTCACCACCAGCGGCCCACACAGGGTCTCTGTGGGGGACAAACCCTGGGAATAGGACCGAGCCGGCCAAATGCTTGTCCAGCATCGGCCCACTGTGGGTGCATCATGGGCTCTGTCTCGGAAGACCTAAATGGCAGCCAGGGAAAGTATGGACAGTCGACGACGATAGTCCACATCTCCATTCGTTTAGACCATCCTGATGAGAGCTTTCCAGAGATCTTCTGAGTCATCCAATCAAGGCTTGGCTCATGGAGAAGGGGTGGGGGTTGCTGGCCAATGAGAGCTTGGTTAAGGAGAGGGTCAGCCAATAGCGGGCATGTTTTTGCAAGCAAGGGTCGGCCAAGATGGAGCCTAGCTAAAAGAATAAAGTCCAAGATGACGCAATCAACAGCTTGGTGAAATCTGTTGCAGTCAAAGGTTCGGCCACTGGACTGGATACAGCAGACATGGTGAATGGCGGTTGGATTGACGAGTGGAGAACAAAAACTGCAAAGGTTTTAATGATCTGCTTCATTGTGATAAAATACTGCTGCAACAGTTTTACTTATGTCTTCTTGTGGAACATACAATAGCCTGTCTACAAGGGAAACTACGAAAACATACAAAAGAAATGCACAAATTGTTTGGTCTCTGTGCAACTGATGATGTGGCAACACGCAATGTCGTGCATATATCAAAAGCATCAGCAAAAAAAAAAAAAACCTGTGCCGTTTTTGATCACTGATAATTACTGTATCTGCACTCCAAGAAGACTTGAGGAGTAAACAAACTGAGATGGAAAAAATGGGGGAGAAAGAGAAGGAGGGGGATACAGCTTTGTAGCAGACATTCTAATTTCCAACTTCTCCACGACTGGTGGAGTAAAAAGAGGTTTACATTGTCATCTCCCCACCGCTGAGTTTGAAATATGAGTTTAAACTGACAGAGGGAATTAAAATCTGTAAACGCCACTTTTTTTGATGCCTAATTTGAAAATCAGCTGTCAAAGTTGGTGTTTGTTGATTTTTATCAACTCAAGGGTTATTACATTTTGAGAATGTGACAATTAAAAATCCCTCAATCATTTCCTTGAGCTTTCTATAACCACACCAACTTGAATGCCAACTATAAAGCAATATGACAAAAGTAGATGAAACTCCAAATGAAATTTTAAATCTTGCCTGGTAAGATGGGGTTAAATTACACTTGGAAAAAAAAACTGCATCCTGTGATCACACATTTTAAAACATCCTGAGAATGTTTTTTTTTCTCATGTCGACACAAAGGTTTTTCAGTGCACACTATTATGACTTTTCTCATGACTTTGTAGAAGATAATGATGTGAGAGTCAGAACCAGGTCTACAATGAAAAGCAACTGATAAGTAATAAGTAATACTTGGATGCCAACTGGTTAAAAACCCACTTGACTTCAAGATTGTGAAAGCACTGAGTAACCAAGCTGTTTCTATTTCCTTTTTTTCATTCAATCTTTTCTTTTCCCCCTCGTGCTCTCCACACTGCCACTGCCTGCATGCCTTGCCTTCATCTCAGAGGATATATAGAGGAGAAAAAGATTTAAAAGGACTGGAAAAAAGCTCAATTGTTTATTGATTTTATAATAGGCTTAGTGCAAGAGAAATAAAGTGGGGGGCTGGTGGGGCGGCGTGGTCAACCAGAGGCGATGGCGTGACAAACACGGGGCTTACGCGCAGGTAACAGCGGCTTGAGTCCAAATGCCGGGATATTGGCTTGAGCCCTTTTCTGTTTTTCCAAATGCCCGTTCATGGCATTGTTATCCTGCCTTTAAACCAGTGTAGACATAATCGCTCCTCTCACAAACAGGGCACGGCCTTGTGGGTTTTAAAGTGTCTGCTTGTGTGTAGGTTGAAATAGGATGAAACGGCGCCGTAAGAGAGTGTGGCCGCATAAGTTGACACAATCAAATTTAAGGAAGAATGCAGTGAATCAGTTACAGTTAAATTTCATTTTGAGGCAAAGGGGAAATTAGGATTTTGTTTAGGTTCTTTTTTTAAGTAAACACGTAAAAATATATAAATAAATGGGAAAAAAAAAAAAGCTGAGAATGGATTGAAGAGCCTTGTGTAAGCGTGTACAGGTGAATGTGTATGTGTCTGCCACTGCATGCATGGGTGTGTGTAGGGTCTGATATATGGATGATAACACTAATTAGCTCGTTTTGTTTGGGGCACAACACTCATTAAAAACCCAGTGGGGCCATTAAAGTTACCGTCCCTCCAAACCATTGCTGCCGCCATATCCATCTAAGCTGCTATCTCACCCAGCACTCCCTGCTTTTAATGGCCTCTGCTTCAGGTTGTTGGGTTGAGCAAAGATTTGTGAGACTTGGATCACTCCCATTCTCCCCTCTTACCCCCAGACGCCCCCGTCTGTATCTCTTGATTTCTATTTATCTCTCTCTATGTTGCTCCTTCTCACGCTGTCTTTTTTTTCTCTCTGTCACTTGTTTTCTTTCCCTTTGTCTCTACGCACCTTGCTCTCCCACACACATTCCAGTTACTTCATCCACTACTTACTATCCACTCCAGGCTCTACACACTCCATCCATACTCTAACAGTTGTTTGCAGAAAAGAAACTGGGGAGGGATTCACGCTTTTCATTCCCAATGAGGAGGGGTTGATGGTTGTTTCCAAGCTTTACACAGCGTTGTCGCTGTAATACCGACAAACCTCCCCGTGATTCAGTGTGGCTTGCGGTGCCATAAGGCGTCCGTTACTCTGCAGCGGGAGAGACTGAAGGCACAGGCCTGCCAGGATTAGATGAGCAGGTGTAGCATCCCGCTAACAGATACAGCACAAAGCCATATTCAAGCCCATTCTCTCTGGGGCTAGCTGTGCTAAAGCTAACAGCTTCTGTTCAACTAAAAGGGGGGTTCAAGTCAATCCACTGCACATATTACTGTCAAGACAATGTTTCAGATGGAAGTACATCAAAGGAGTGTCTAGAGAGTTTATCAGCTCTGGGAAATGTATCACAGTATGTATGCTATGATATCATCTCGAATTATCACTCAGAGGAAAGGTATCCAGCAGAAATGATGTGACCAGTCACAATGTTTTCTTACTGTTACTGAATTTCATGCAACCAAGAAGAAAGAAAAGCTACGACACATTGATCCTCTGTGACAGGGAGTCCCCATTGTCATCTAAATACTCTTAAAATCATATTGAAAAGCTAAACAACACTGTTGTTAACAGGTAAATATTATTTTCTCTCATTGCTACACAAACCACTCTGTGCTATTAATACGTTAAAATTAAATGTGTATTAGTTCACATCTTAATACAGACCCACACTAATATCTCATTTGCTTGTGCTTACATGCTAAAATGTTTGCGAACTCCTGCACTGGCCAGGTGTTTAACTATTTTTCATGAATGTGTTTATCTGTGACCTTCTGTTCTTTAGGGTCATGTAAGGGAATTCCCAAAGGAAGGAAATTAAAAATGATGTTTTGGTCTTTTAGTATTACACCTCCCTGATCCTTTAACATTCACCTGAACAGACCTTACCTCACTGAGACTGGCCTGAAATCCATACACTAAATGCTTGGTCATATCATATATAACCCTGTTTGCCAGGTTGATGAAAGGCAAGACTGAAAATATCCTTGGTCTCAGGTCTGGATATTAAGAGTGTTGATTAGATATATGAGTTTGCCATTTGCCCACGGAGCGTGGAGTGTCTCCGACAGAACTGGGGACCATATGGCTGGTGAGAGATTTCCCCCCTCTCTTCCTCTTCGCGCAGCCTGACAGCTGGATGGCTGCTAACTGGGGACGAGGAGGCTTGGCAGCTGCAGCTGAGAGCAACGCTTTGATGCCGCTCACCCTTTTTCACTTCTCTCTCTCTTTTCCTCCTCCTACTCTCTATCTCTGTCTCTCTCTCTAACACACACAGACGCACACATTTGGAAGGAGCTACACAACAACCATGAAACAGTGTTAACTTATTCAAACTTTCTACAGGTTGGACAAGGGGTCTCAGACAGTCTGCTCATAAACCCCGGTTGCATCATCCTTTAACTGCGTGCAGCTAGTTTTGACAACTTTTTAATAAGTGGCTTTTAATAATGAGGATTAAAAAAATGGAATAAAAAAATCTGTTTTTGCTTTCTACAATGTGTGAATGCTCTGTCACAAAGATGACGGTGTGAGAGATACAGGAAGGGAGGGCACCCATGGGTGGGAGGTGTTGGTAGTGCTGCTGCTCTGGGTGCATTAAGGTGGAGGAGAAAGAGGAGGAGGGTGAAAAGGCCTCTGGGAACACATTAAGATGTACAGCTGGCAAGTACAAAAAAGTCAGAGATTTTTGATTTTCTCCTTCACCACTCCTTTTGTTTTGTTTTTTTTCCCTTTCTTTCTTTTTGTACCTCGACTCAAAGCGATCTTTCATCATTTCCTGAAAAAAAACAAAAAAAAAAACAAATAGAAAGACTCCTTTGGATGTTTAGATGCAGATACCTGAATGGCTTGCACAAAAGAAAGAGAACTCTGTTCTTTTTAACAAAAGTGTAAAATAAAACAGCAGGTTGGTGTTTTGTGTTTTTATCTAAAATCTCATCTGCGTTATGTTTAGTGTAGCGTATGTATAATACGAAGCTTTATCACATTTCTTTTCACTATAAATGGCTTTTAACACAGAGTATATGATGTTTGTAATTGAGGTTGCTCAGGACAATAATGCCTTTCTTTGGAAGAACGACCTCTTTACAGTCTTTTCTCTGCACTCCTGCCAAAGTGTTTTAAATCGCCCTGATTACAAAACCATCAGCTTATGCTAAGTACTGCACAAAAGGGTCGACTGCGATGGTGTTAGGCTAAACTTCAAGTATGGTTTATTAGATGTTATACAAAATATGTTTATGAACAGCGATGCTTATCAAGAATAAATCTACACTTTGTTCTGCGCTCTCAGAGCCGATGTCTGTTAAGTGCATATTTAAACGACAATATCAGATAATCTCTTTTACTGATTATCCTTCCTTCCTCTCTTACTCTTTAATGTTCCCTCTTGTGTACAGCCGCTGCCTGATCTCAGCCTGCCCATTCCCCTGAACTGTTTGCCCAAATGCCCTTCTCCATTTTTTCCTCCTCCTCCCTTACTTCTTCCTCCTCTAAGTCATTTGTCTTTACTGTATTTCCCCCCACATTGCACTATATCCATCTCGCTCTCTCTTCCTTTCTGTCTAACAGCCAGCTCCTCCCATTTCTGCTCTTGTTGAGGGCCCCCTGTTGCTACCTGCTATCAACCAGCTCTTAACTGGTGAACACGGTGCGGCAGGGTGAGAGGAGAGGGAACAAGGAGAGGAAACAAGGTGACGAGTGAGGAGCAGAGGAGAGGAGAGGAAAGGAGAGGAGAGGAGAGATGTATCAGAGCTGGAGGAACGAGGAGAGAGCAGAGTTTGGCTGGAGCCAAGAGGAGAGCAGCTGGGCACGGCTAACAGGGAATGATAATGACCTCAGAAATCTGCTGTTCGCTCCACAACAATAGGGTGCTCAGTCGCCTGGAAAATTGTGTTCATCAGCTAGCTCTGCTCACTTACTAATTGACATTGCCAAATATTTTAAGAACAATTGGAATGTGGCAGGGGGAGAGGGTGAAAAAAAAGAAAGCTCAGAGATCTTAATCCCTGGACTTAATTCCTCCCTCACTTTTTCACCCTTTTCACTTCTCTCTTTCTCTCATGCTCTCTCTCTCGTTTTTGTGATGTGGAGATAGCTACAACTAAGAAAGAAGCACATTTTTCATGTCGCTTTCTGCTCACATGTCAGCACCCTGATGTTGACACAAAAGCCTTTTTATGTGACCTGTCAAAGGGGTTAAGAGGAGGAGATTGAGAGGGGAGGAGGGAGGGCGGTAAAACTAGTGTATGACGAGCGAGCGAGGGAGAGAGCGAAGAGGAGAATGAGGGAAAGTGGGGGAAAAAAAGTGGGGAGGATGAGGGGGGAAAAAGAGATTCCTCAGTCATGGTATCACATGTCTGGCCCTCCATTTTTAATGAGGCAAAGGTCAATGTATTCTCTTGCTCTTTCACGCACAGGAGGAACCACAATCATGCCCAAGTTAACTTGTTCAAACAAAGCCCCCCCCTTCCACCATCAACCCACTCCACACCCCCCGCCGTCCAACCCCGGCCGCCTACCATCCACTTCCACCCATTTGCATTCCCTGACCGAGAGCCCTGCCTCATTTCACAGGAATCCTGCATTGACGGAGTCAGACAGCTGTCACCAGACTGGGAAAAGGAACTTGGCATTCTCTCTCTTTTAGCTTCACACTCCTCCCCTCCATCCCTCCAACCCTCTGTTAAGCACACACATAAACAATCAAAAGAAGAGAAACTTTTTTGCCAGTGTGGACTTTTGCTTAGAAGTTGTGACAGACTTCGGAACAAACACTTCCTTAGCCGTGATCTGTGCATTTCTATGTGCATCCCGAGGTTGAGACTACAAAAACACACTCCGATATCCCCCAAAAGTTGTGACTGTGATGTTAATTTATGTCTCTCGTTTTCTGTCACTCTGCTTTTTAAGGGTTTCTTTCTTCGCTCCTTTTGAGTCTCCATTCCTGCATGTTCAATCACGTTAACTTTCTTCTGCATTTCAAAACTGTAGTAAGGAGTTATATTTGTGAGTCACCTTCGCTCTCTCTATTCTTGCTCAGTTTTAGCAATGACACCGGAGAAGATAGCTTGTTGATGTATTAAGAATATTAATATGCAAACAGTCTACCTGACAGAGTAAGGCAGCCTTCTGTTATGGAAAGATAAATATTATGTTTTAATTATAAAAACATAAAACAGAAATGGGGAAGACAGAAGAGGGAGGTGGGTGTCTCTCTCTGTGTGTGTGTGTGTGTGTGTGTGTGTCTATGTGTATATGTGTGTGTGTGCCAAAGAAGCTTGTTCCAGGAGAAAGGTAAGCTATGTTTTGGCAAAGATTTGGAGTTGAAAAGAGTGGATGGCATAATGTGATGCTGTTTACTGAGGAATGTGATGCCCTGTCATCTCTCCCCTTTTTCTCACTCCACTCACTCTCTCCCTTCTGGATTGCCTGTGTCATTTTTTCATCGCCTCTCCTTCACTCTCTCAACAGTCCATTTTTTTCTTGTCCTGGCTTCATAACCAAGCGGGGAATCCTAACGTGATCATTAAGACATAAAACGGACTGATAAATGTTTCATAAGGACAAGGCTAGCCACTGATAGCCACCCAGGAATACTGAGGAGCAATACGAAGCTCACAGTCCTTTCCTCGATCAAACACACTCGTCGGAATACAATTGGAATTTTAAAATATCTAAAAAGCCTTGGCTAATTCCCACCATGGGTAATATTTACAAATTGAGTCTGAGAGACAGGGTGGGAGAGAGAGGGAGAGAGCAAGAAAGGAAGAGAGAAATCAAATGAACAGTGCAAGGAAAAAGAGAAAGAAGAACAGAGAAATAAATTGGCCTTTTATATTGTGCAAGCGTGTACAAAAATACTAAGTCTGCATTTATCCGAGACATGTCAATCAGCGCAGCACACTGACAATTAGTGCGTTTGAATAGAACTTTTATCATTTACCAGACACCAGAGTCCTGACCTACTGTACAAAAATACAGCTCGGGGAATGAATGTGCCTGTAACACAATGACTGTCTATTTAAGTTTGGTGACACATAAAAAATACAGATATGACAGGCCAGACTCCTTCAAATGAGTGGGGGGTAGAAAGCTCAGGTTTTGTAACCAGTGAGTTCTCTGATTATAGAGAAAAGAAGAATAGTGCAAGGGGGGAAGTAGTAGAGGAACGGATGTCAATTACAAAGAAAAAGTAATTTATGCAGAAGGGAGAGACGGGGGAAAAATGAGAGACATAATTCATTATTTTTTAATGCACATAGTTTTACACACATAGAATATACTGTGGCATGCACACTCACAGAAGACTGGCCTCATTTCAAAAGTGTTGGCTGTAATGTGGGGGCTCCACCATCATACTTAGAAGGCATAAGCTTTGGGGTGACTTCAGTGGTATCTGATTATTCAATAAGGAAGCGATTGCAGACTGTAGCATCCTGGTGTTTCACGTGCTCAGACAAGCCCCTGATTTACATGCGGTGTGATGTGCATATTTGGTTTTTGATGCTTATTCACTGACATAATCAAGTCTAGAGGGGGTTTCCACACCCGCCATCCAAATTTCCAAGCAATTTGGGCCATAAATATTATGTTCTGTGATCTTTCTATATTATAATGCCTCTATGCCCTATATTGGCCATGGATTGGTTAATATATTGTTTGTATACTGTTTTGTTTTGGGTTTTTTTACTTACAAACTTGACTTTAGGTCAGTATTTTTTTTTTTTTCATTTTCTACCTATATTGCATGTGTATTGTTAAACACAAAAACAAAAAAAATTCCTTGTATGCGCAAACTTACTTGGAAATAAAGACCTTTCTGATTCTGATCTGATTCTGATTAAGCTGAGCTAAAACCTGCTGCTTTTAGAACATGTTTTTTCTAATCCAAAATTCTATGTGTGCGCAATTACACAGTATAACTTTCCAGTTATATTATAATGCAGAAACATACATGCATGATTAGATACAACAGTCAACTTTAGGTCTGATAAATTGGTTGGTTATGAGCTTATTGGTGATTTTAAACAATAAAATATTGCAGTTGCATTTTCATTATTATTTTGTATTATGGTAGCAGTCATGGGATCCACATCTGCACCTTCATATGCATTTTGACCGTCTCAACATAAATTTGATGAAATCCATTTAAATATAACCTGTTGACAGTTCATTGACTAAAATTACCTGATGATAGTTAGCTAGACCTGGTTTGTCCCTGTGCAATTTCTGGATCTTGTTCAACTGTACTTTATGCCTTAATGACACAGTAATTACAACTGTAACAGTTTGTCCGCATGTGTAATTACACCCCCATTGTAACGACGCAATTAGATGAATATCCACGCTTTATAACCTAAGGCGTCAAGTCTGCAAATCCAATTTCAATTTGTATGGAGTGAGCATTTTGCCTGCTTGTTTGAGCCGCAGTAAAGACCCAGGGATATACAGGCTAATCCCCGCCATGTTAAAACGCTGTTCCTCTTTTTTAAAAAATGTAGACATGGGGGATTCTCCAGAGAGAGAAAGAGAAGAAGAGAGCCAGGGGGATATTTAGAGTCCTTTACAACCAGGAGCGAAGAGGTAGGAGTGGGGTTTAGGGGTAGGGGGAAGGTTGTGGAGGTACACAAGGAGCATTTATGTCTTACATGTGTGTAGAAAAGCTTATTTTTCACACATCTTAACACATTTTGTATATAACAGGAACAGAATAGAGGGGCACCTATGGTGTTAAATTGATATTTGTGTATGCTAGGTAGCCTGTGGGCACTAAGCCGTCCTCTTCCATGTTAAACGAGGGTCAGCGGTGAGTAAAGAAACAATGAAAGTAAAGGACAGAGACACAAGAGAACGTGACAAAACCATCCAAGAAAAAAATAATAATAATAATGATGAAACACAATAATTATAGTAGGAAATGATTGCATGGCATTAGCTGCCATTAAAACTTTTATTTTTCATTTGAATTTTATTTATTTATTTTTTTTACTATTTAAGGTTTTTGATTCACAAATGAGATTTACATAATAAGCTTACAGAATCTACATTTATGGTATGCTTTTTACATTTATGTTTAGCTGAGTTTAATTTGATAGCATAGATGTAATTGTGCATAATGAGGATTTTCAATGGTGTGTTACTTGTATGTAAGCGCTGCCAAAAAACACATTACCAGGCTCTTTTCATTGTGAGAATTCCCATTAAAAACATAGCTACATCTCTTTAATGTTATATATAATGTAACTTTATAGTAATTTATTTCTACTTAGTTCTTTGAGGCCTGATATATCTTGCAGAATACAATGATGCCAAAGAAGAGATGATCCAAGGATAACCAAAACAAAAAGAAAGATGATAGGCATAAAAGTAATTACTTCTTTGTCTTCTTTAAAAAGTAAGAGTTTTATTGAATAAGAAACATGTTCAAGGTTAGCTGCTGTGCTATGTTGTAATATGGAAGGTCTGTAAAGGACATCTCTGACAGAGGCCTTTGTTTTTCTGCTCTTTTTCTTTTTCACTTCTTTTTTTTCACTCATTGCTTTTAAACAAGTGCTGTCTCAAAGACAAAAACGGCGGAGTTGACCTTCTTTCACAGTTGAGATGTTATTGTTGATTACTATAATTCAAGTTTAACTCAAAATTGCTGTGGGTAGGTGGCGGGGCAGAGGCTTTTGGGTACAGCAGCAGGTGCGTGCACAAACACACATACGCAAAATTACAAGCCTATCCTTTATGCTTGGTAACAGACAGGCTGCCTGAGATATTAAGATAAAGACAATGGTACAGTAGCCACATCCTGTTCACTACTGAAGAGAGTGATATGCACACATACTGTAAAACATATACCCACACACACACACACATGCACACACACAACAAACATGCATGCAGAGGAGAAGTATGACACCTTTCTCCACATGAGACTCAAACACATTTTTCTCACACATCAAAGCTTCTAATTTGAGAGTCCCTGAGCTCCAAATGTGAATCACATTGTGTAAGTTGTGAAGAAATACAAGTTTCGCTACTTCTGATGAAAAAACAGGAAGTAGCAAAACAAGCATATTTAACTTTTTTCCCCCCCCATTTCAAATCTGTCTACGTGTCTCTTTTTTTTTTTTGTAAAACAGCAACCTATTCTTTTCAGATCAGTGCATGCCTAATGATTTTATTCCATTCTTCTCTAGAAAATCAAATTTTTCCACCTGTGCCATGGCGTCTAGCAGTATGTTGACTTCCTATGCAACCCACAAAGCCATAACAGTTATAATAGGAGAACAGCATTTCTAGATATATAGCGGCATATTGAAGAAGAGTCTCCATAGTGCCACTAGTGTTTGAATAAAAATTAGACTAAGGGTGTGGAGGACTATCTAAGACGTACAACACACTGTTAGATTAAGCCAACAAAAAGGGGGAAATTAAAGCATTCTGGGAGGTTTCTTAGGCTAAATTACCAAATACGCCATTTTTATTTGTTTTTACTCTCTATATTTTTGTCTTTAATCCTACCCTCCTTCCCGAAAGATGATGCCCAAGGGAGAAGATTTACGCACTCAACTAAATCAAATGCATTTCTTTGTACTTTGTTAACATTTGGTCTTAAAATTACTGGTTGTATTTGTCAATGTCATTTTAATACAGTACTTCTGAAGTTGTTGAAACGCCACAAGCTGTACTCATCAGATTCAAAGAGCTTGAGTCAAAAGAGACAGACAGAAAGAGAAAGAGAGAGAGAGGGAGAGAGGGAGAGAGAGAGTGTGAGAGAGAAACTTCCAGCATTAAAATTCAGAAGATAATTACATCCGCTACACCCCCACCCTGTTGAGAAAGTGTTATGTTTAATAGTCTCTATAAAGAAAATAGGTTTTTATCTCGTTCTCATTTTCATTAATTCCTAATTGGGGTGGGGGGTTGTCTGTTATTATTTCTTAGATTAAAATAAACATAGCCTGTCCCATGTTCAAACCCATCACACTACACGGGCATGATAAGGACTTCATGCCTCTGTGAATAAATAAACAATTTCGTCTCCACTGGTGGAATTAAGTTGCTTACAGCCTTAAGCTAAGCCACTCTGATTTATATTTATATTTATTTATATTTTTTTCTCAAAAGACTTAAAAGCACATCCCCGCTTTTGCAAATGAAGTTCACCATTTTTTTGACCTGCTTTATATGTATATCTTTAATTAGTGTCTTGTTTAGCTTAAACCGACTGATTATCGCATAGTCGTGACCTAATTACCGCTCGCGCTTCTTAACGCCAGCATAGTGCCCTGAGGAGCAAGCGAAAGTTACCTTTAAAAACTTGTGTAATCATTAGCAACGAGCCTCCCTTAATCCCACTAAACATACACTTATCTAGCCCCGGCCGGCCTGTGTTTGCTGGGTAGGGGAAGGGAGGGGGTATGGCTGTCTCCAACGTGTTTATTAAAGACATTTATTAATCACTGTGGTTAAAATGAGTTCGTCCCTGTGCTCCCAGTCTTTACTCATGTTCCGCAGGGATCTAGGCTGCTAACCTGCAAGTAGATGCAATGGTAAAGCAGGTCTGCTCTCTTGAGTTTTCTCTTCACCTTAATGTGAGTGGTAGAGACAGCACAGCATAGCTGAACTAAATTGTAAGGGCCAACTGTTACTATTTCCAAGTTACACTACATGAACTGAACCAGTATGTACATGTACTTATCTGAATATGATACATAATATGTGTAATGAGAAAAATGTAATTCAAAAAATTCTGAGTGGCCGGGGGTACATAAGAGCAAAGTGTCTTACATACAGCAACTGACCTGTGAGGGTATGCGATGGCTACTGGAAAGCAACATTAGGTATTTAAGATATGTGACAAATGCATAGCTCTGCTTATTTGGTGGATACTCTGGTGCTTATTTTAATTTCCCTTTGAGGGGACAAATTTAATACTTTGGCATACCTACATATGTCAGTAACATTAAATCAAAGAATGGAATATAAAATAATAATTAGATGTATCCATGTACTGACCCAAATAAATAGATAAGATAAGATAGTACTTTATTAATCCCAAAAGAGATATAGATATGAAATATTTAAATTTCTTTCTTACCTGAAGATGGTGAGGAGGGATGTGGGCTGTCATCTTGGACACTGCCTGTCTGGGAGTGTCCACCTCCAGCTCCGCTCTCCTCCGTCACGTTGGATGACCCTGGGGTGGTTGAGCGGCTGATGGACTGGGACTCAGGGTCACTGGCTGATCCACGTCGCTCATCAAGACCTTGTTGTTGGAGTGCTTCCTCCATGCCTCTCCTGTCTTTGCCATGGATGCGAGAATGGACAACCATTTGATGGTAGGTTCTGAAGACCCGGCCACAGTCTGGGCACTCTGAGGGTTTCTCCTTGAGGTTAGAAAGGCCATAGTCAATGTTGGGACTTCCTAAGCCAGCTAGGCCTCCAGGAGTGTCACCACCTCCATGGTGAGAAATTAAGTCACGGTGGCTATCAAAGCCTCGTCCATCTTCTTTCATGGACATAAGGGCTCCACTTGCAACCTTGGATCCCTGCAAGGCCTCAGAAAGCTGCTTTTGTTTGGAGCTATCAGTGGAAGCGATCAAGGAGTAATCTTGTTTCTCTTTTGAGAAAGATGCCATTGCCCCTGCTAAAGCACCACCCATTTCATCTTCCTGGCCAGTTGGTATGTGGTGCTGGTGTTGTTCCTTTGGCATGAACGCCCTGTCCATAGCCATGCCACGAGCCATTATCTGCCAGGCTTGATAGCTATTGAGGGAATCCATTTCCGCCACTTTTGCAGCTGCCTGGAGGCGCTCCATGCAGCTTGACTTGAGTGGAGGTACAAGGTTGAGACAACCCAGGAGTGAGCGCTTTTCATTTTCTCCTAGCCCATGGCCCATGCCGGCTGCCATTGGCCCAAGCAGCTTCCCTAACATCTCCTTCTCCTTCATGGCTATCCCTGCTTTGGCCAGCATTTGGTGCTGCTCACTGAGGCCCTGCTTGTCTGGTGAAAGAAAGCCTCCCTGTAGACAGGAGATATAGCGTGAATAAAGGTTGGCATGTGCTTCCTGGGCTAGGTTGCTCATGCTGTTGACAGAAGCCATGTCTTGCTCACTGGGCTGAGGGGGCTTGCTCTTGATCGCAAGCTTATTGAGATGCACTTTCATATGGTTCTTGAGAAACCAGGGTTCCTTGAAGCGGCGGCCGCAGATTTGGCAGCAATGTTCAAACGAGTCCTTGTGCTTGCGCATGTGGCCCTTGAGAAACCAGGCTTGGCTGAACACTTGTCCACACACATCACAACGGAACTCAGTGGCCATCTGAGTGCCACCAGCACCAGCACCACCCTGCCCCTGTGTAGTCTCAGCTGTGATGTGGGCTTTCTCCACATGACTTATCAGATCCTCCTCATGAGAGGCAGCAAACTCACAGAGCGTACATTTGTAGGGCTTGTGGAGAATGCGAATGTGGCGGTCAAGCTCTTCACGCTTCTTGAACTTCCCTTTGCAGAAGGTGCAGCGGAAACCTGTGGTTGGGTTGAGGGACGCTTCATCTTGGGTACCAGCCGGCTTGGGTGAAGAAGAAGGCTGGGAAATTGTTTCTGGAGTGCCAAGGCCTGATGGGGGAAGAAGGCCACAGGCTGAGCCTAGTTGCGGCTGATGGGTGTTAGTGCTGCTGTTGAGGCCCAGATGGGGTGTTGGAGTTGTCTGGAGTATACTACCACTCCCTCTCATCTGCTTGTCCCTAAGGATGGCCCTCTCCTCTAGCTCATGCAGCAGCCTGTTCTCTTCTCGGACACGGCCACGGCCTTTACCTAGGTTACCCAACTTGTGGGTGCGGAGATGGATCTTTAGATTGCCTTTTTGAGCTGCTCGATGGTCACAGTAGGGACACTTGAAGGGCTTTTCTCCTGTATGAGTGCGCATATGCAGTGACAGTATGCTGTTAAAACGAAAGCGTTTGCCACACAGTGGACACGGATACTTCCTGTTCTTGCGGGCGTCATCTTCAATATCATTCATCTGGGACATGATGCCCAGATTTTGGCCATTGAGAAACTGCTGCAGGTCAACACGACCATTCAACCCACTTAGTGCTCCAGCATCAATGTCTCGGTTAAGCTGATTGGCTAACAGTGCCATCTGACTGCTAATAGGTTGACTGGCCAGGGCTGCGTGGTGGGTCTTCTCATCTAAAGGTGTGGCTGCCTTCTCTTCGGGGATTGGTTGAGGGCGGTGTAGATCAGGGAAGGCGTGTCCTAGCTGGGCAGTAAGCTGATGAAGCTTTTGACTGATAGGGTAGCGGCCATTTAGCACTGCACTGCTCAGATGGGCATCAGCATCAGGCACCGCTGACGACACACCAAGGCACAAACTAGAGTCCTCCATCCTGTAAAACCAATCAAACAAACACAACAACAAAAATTGAGCAAAACATTGAAGGATTTTAACAGTCACAAAATATTTTTAAAACAGGGATAGTATCTGTCATAATGAGTGCCTCTGTACATTATGTTTTCCCTGTTGCAAATAGAATACTACTGAATCACACATTCACAACAAATGTCTTCCTTCAATAGGGAAAACAGCACCTGTGTTGTGTTACCCAGCAAAGGAAATTAAAATATACTCTCAGATTCACTGAATACTACATAAATTGACAGCACAGAGGGTCTGGAGAAATGCTGCGACTCCTCAGAAGTTTTTCAAAAATGTAGCACTATTTTGGATGGAATAATTACTCTGTAAACACTGTGAGCAGTGTATAATTAAGCTACTTGTGCCCATCCTATCAGAATTCCTCCAATTACACGCCTTAATGAAACGGAGCAACAGCATTGTCGGGAAGCCACTGCAATACTACAATTATGATATTAACAATAGCACTTAAAACCAAGGGGTTACTCCAGTAAACATAACGCTCTTATCTTGGTGCCATGACACTTGTAATGGCGCAATATTCCATTAAAGAACCACACAACATTTGATGTGAATCACTTTGCTCTCCCTCTGCTCCCCAACTCCCTCTCTGTCTTCTTCCCTCTACCTAACTCTTTTACATTTTCCAGGACAAAGAAAACAACAGTTGGCTGTGTTGAAAGGATTCAAGATGCATCCAAAGTCTATACACAACTGAAAAAAAAAGTCTAGCAGAAAAAACATTCAAGTCTGTAAGGAATAAGCAAGTAGCTGTTACTTTGTTTGTTGTATTTGTTCTATTACTTACTGCATGACACAAAAGGATGTTGTGGTCCTAGTTACTCTTTTGCTATCAAACGACACCATGGTTTATACAGAATGGTATGTACTATAAATGAAAGTGTTTTCTTTCATATGTGCAACATCAGTGAGTAAATAATAAAAAAGAATAACATCAGCTTTAATGCAGATCCATCTGCTCTCCAGATGGAGAGGTAAACATCTATCTGCACACTTCCTCTGGCTGCTGGCAGGGGTCAAACCCTCAGAAACAATAACCACAGTTCTGCTTTGGTCAACAAAATATTGTATAATATCTCATTAAGCTGATTAGTATGCTGCCTGGTAACAGTGGCAGCCACTATGCTTTAATGCATGATTATAATCATCAAAAACTCCTTTCATAGAACGGCATTGTAAAGCACTAACATTAGGTGAGTTCACTTTTAAGAGACAGTGGAACCATTTTAAGGAACTTATGGATGTACTCTGGCAGCATCTGGGCACACCCACATTACAAGAATAATAGTGTATGTGCACATATGTCCAGTGCACGTTTTACAAGCATGAAGGGCAACTGAGGTGTTGCCAGAGCTTGTCTTTTTCTTTCTCTCTCCATGTTTATCTTCCTCTCCCTCCACCTACACTTTGTTTCTAAAGCACATTGTGCCTGGCTCATTTGTTTTCACGTTCATTGGAAATTTTTCTCTCTTTTTTTCCCTCTCTCTCCCATCAGTAGGAGGTTAGTAGACATAAGGGGTGCCTGTTCTTTTAGCCACTGCCCCCTCCAACACACTGTTGATGGTGGATTCTTATCTCGCGGACATGAATTAGACACTGTAACTAGCTTCCACTTCTGTTTAAAGGAATGTGACACTTGTGGGTTGCCCTTTGAATTCGCCTTATTTGTCCCCACTAGTATCATAAAGCAATTCTACTGAATTCATCCAGAATATAATGGCCATCCTATGTTCTGTGGGCTTATGTGTAACAGTTAGACATGCTTCTGTCAAAGCCTACTTAAATTTGTGACAGATCTTATGACCGTATTCTCATGTGACTTGAATAATGCAGCGCTCCTCCAAGAAATAAAAGATTTTAAAAGCCTAATAGTAAAAACTTTATCCTTGAATGAAAAACTATATACACACTGTATACGTGTACATTTATTGTGGAAATAATATTGGGAGAGAATAGCAAGGAAAGATAAAACTTTGTTAGACTGCTTAAAATGACTTGAGGTTTTAAATTGTATTTATGTGACACCCCAGCTTCCATCACCAGGCGTGCCTATATCGGAGAAGACCTTATTTGAATGGGCCCTTTTTACAGAGGCGGCTGCCTTTTGGAATAGAAATCTGTGATTTAAACTAGGCTGATGAGCTGTTGCTCATTTAGGGAGATAGCAGCTTGCCCTTTTCTTCAATTTGATTTCTGCCTTTATCTTTAACATATAACAAAGGCAGATAGACAATGGAATAATGTGAAATGAACTGACGAATCCAGTTTGTGTTTTTTATAAACGTATCCTGGCTGACGAGCGTATGCAAATGAGGCACATTAATATGCTCGCCTTGCTCCCGAGTCATTTTATATTTTTTCCCCTGATTAAAAAGGACATTTCTTATGTGACATCCCCCCTCTGCTCATATCAACACACACATGCGAGGGAATTCGAGGGTGGTGTACAAGTAGACGTACACACACACACACACACACACACACACACACAGAGGCAAAGACTCACACTCAAACACAACCCTTTGACTACAGACAACAATTCAATATGCGAATGCCCTCTAAAAGACACAGTGGGTGTGTTACAACTATCAAACAGCGGTCTACAGAAATCCTGTCAACAACTCTTTATATTTTTGCATCATCTTAATTGTTACTGCTACAAGTTTCATGGACATAAGAAAACAAACATGCAATATTTGTAATGTAAAGGTAGTGCAGATAAAAGCCTCAGGTTAGTCTTACCAGTATTGTGAAAACACCCTGTGTCACTTTGTCCTCATTACATCTCACTGTCTCTGTCATAGCTGCGTCGACTTCTAAACTCTGTTATGAACAACACATGTACCTTTCTGGCGTTATACTGGTACAGTATCTAGCTGCCGTTATTCTAACCTGTATAACCTTATCATTTCCTGGCATGTACAGCATTGCTGCCTCATTAAAACTATTGGCTCCTCTGATACCTCTAAAACCACAAAGACTTCCTTTAGCATTTTCTCACGAAGGTTCAGTTGTTGTCTTTATAGTTTGTGGTTTAATATTCAGCAAAGCACCACGTGCACCCATAAACACCAAATCATGCATAGACACACAGAAAAGTGATTTCACTCAGTTTCTCTTAATGTATTTTCCTCAACGTTCTTTTTTCTCTTCAAGCCTCAGCTTAATTATAAGTGGTATCTGTAACACAATGGAAGTGTATTTCAGTCAGCATTTGAATGTGCTCAGTTCATTTCTGTCTTATCAATATTAGCATGCATCATAAATGCATAAGGGATTTATATGTGCTCCCCTCTAATTGTAACCATATAAATTATTAAACTTCATGAAAGACAGTTTCAATATTTGGGTTTCCTACCTCTAATAAATTCATACTGAAAGAAGCCATTTAAACGGCTGGAATCTACTGTATATCAGGCCTGTTGTCTGTCGTTTTGTCATAAAACTTTTCTGTGACATTTAAGACAAGAATGGCGAACTAAAGGATCGAAAAGCCATTAGTTGGACTTTACTTTGTTATTTTGGCATGTATCGACACAAAACTCATCGACTAATCACAATGCAATACCTCATTAAGTCCTAATGAACAAATTCATTGCATTAAACAAATCAATCATTCACAATGTGCTGAATTCCATCATATTTGCACCAAATCATTATTGAGATGAAAGGGGGTGTAGCAGCAACAAACTGATGTTGGGAGGGACAATGTGGGTATTTACCATATGTTACTTGCACTGAGAGTTGAATGCTAAATATTTAGCGATTACACAACCAGCAGGGACACTGAGCACCTATCAAAAGCGATGAGTGTATTTTCAAAGTACAAAAAAGAGCTTCCTCGTCATTTCAAAGATAAATTACCTGCAGGTAAAGTTGGTTTAGTTAGTGCTTTGGTAGGTAGAACAGACCAAGATATGAGTTTCTCTCTGGCTTGTGTTTTGTTTCTATTGCAGGTGGTCTTTGCAAGGCGTCTAATTAATCCAATAAAAAAAGCTGCCTTGTTTTCCTTCCTCTCTCGCTCTTTGACTTCACTGCATTATTACTTTCTGTAATGAGGCGAAAACACTCTGAACTGCACATGGAAGACAGTCACACAACCCCTGCCAGACTCAATCCTAACTCCATCCCATGCCTAGAGCCTCTTGATCAAAACTCATAACTCTGCACTATCAAAAAGAAATGAAGCTTCAAATATGGATTGTTCTATTTTAAAAGGCAGAAAAAATTGAACTGCTGAACAGATATGGGCCACAATAAGACTTATCTGGCTGGAATTTTTCTTCCAAATGTTGGCAAACAAATAAACATTTTGTATTGGAGCTGGGAGAAAAAAAACATACATTTAACGTAATTTATTCTTGAGTTCCCCTTTTGTAAAAGAGAAACATTAGGCAGATGTTTTCAGAATAAGAGGCCCCAAAATGCAAGGGGTTGGTCACTTCAGGTACATTTATCTCTCTTTATCCCATTTTCTTATGGGCCAATTTTAAGGACACACCTTTTAAATCACTCTAGAGACAAAACCAGACATTCACACACTTGATAAAGCAAAGGGGGGGAAAAAATCCTATTTTTGTCTTTCTATAAAGAATTTCAACTTTATGAATAATCCCTGCTCTTCTTTAAAGCAGAGAGAATAAGAAGAATTTGATGAAAGCACCGTCTCAATAGATCAGTGACAAATATGAATGAACAGGACTCTCTCCCTCTCTCTCTTTCTCGTGCACAATATGTCATTGAGGGCTGTTTAAGAGGTCCTGTCAACAGGTAGTTCAACTTTCAGCTCATCCCTGCTGATCAGTGGGAGCCCTCCTGACAGAAAGAAAAGAAAGACACCGTGAGGGAGTGGGAGAGAGGGAAAGAAAAATGTTGTGGGTCTTTTTATCCGTCCGTCGCTCTGACAGCTTTGCAGGGGATGCCATGGGAAGAAGATCAATGCAGGACAAGCGGATTCCCACAGTTCATTGTTCCGGGCCAGCCAAATCATCTTCCCAAGACGGCCGGGAGCTCAAAGCTTCCCTTTATGATAACCATCCCTGGTATTATTCCCACTATGATGATGATGACCTGCAGATGTCTCTGTCTATGCATGTGTGTGTGCGTGCGTGCATGTTTGTGTGTGTGTGT
>JAPSES010000154.1:473222-538171 GCA_029822895.1 Maxillicosta whitleyi
ACTCACCCCCGCCACACTCCTCCCATCCCTCTCCATATTTTCTCCCCCTGCATCTGATTAAGTTAACAATGTGGTGTTATTTGCATGCTGATTTCGCAGACCCCCACCCCACCTTCCACCGCCGCCACCCGCTCTCTCTCTCTCTCCGTGTCTCCCTCTGTGTCTCTCGCTCTCTCCTCAATTCTCTGACAAACAAGAGAGGCAGGATCAGAGTAATGTGATAGCACAGCAGCCAGCCAACGCAATCTGCCTCAAAGACCAGGTGTGCGCAATCCACCTCCCTCTTAATTCCTGCCCCCATCATTTCTCTTGTTTTTATTCCTGTTATTCTTCTCTTTTCTTCCCTCCCCTTGTTCCTCTTCTTCTTTTTTGTCTTCTCTCATCTATCCCTGGTGTGTTTATAAGGTTGTATTATAATCAAATCTGGAGCGAGGGAGGCCTGTCTTTTTTTATTAATTATAGGCCGCAGCTGATGTGAATGTATTCCGAAAGCATCTTCAAAATAGGTCGGCGGTACAGTTTGCTATTCTTATCACATTTAAATGTCAACACGGTGCAAAGCCCTACAAATTAGTTCAGGCAGGCTTCAACCCCCATTTAACATTTAAAGCGCCATTCTGTAGGGCTCACAGAGCGATTTAAATCAGTTTATACACACATACAGTATATATATATATATATATATATATATATATATATATCACTTCGTCTTTCAAACTTCTTATTTCAACACAGACATTTAACTGCCAACCTTTGCCTGTGAGATTTTAGTGCAGAGGAAGGGGGAGAAGGGAAAAAGCAGGATGAAAGAACAAAAAAAAAGAGATATAAAGCAACAGAAACAATGCATTAGCTTTCATGAATAATAAATCTGCCCGTCGTTCCGTGCTGAAAAGATTCAGGTTTTGAGCATCTCTGCATAAATCCACTGTCCAAATGAATAAATCAGAACAGGGGGACATTTTCTTGAGCTCTAGACTATCACTGGTAAATAACAACAATGATATGAAACACATCTGTTCATATGCAGTGCCAGCTAACCCCTATAGAGCAACACAAGACAATAGAAGCCTAGCACTGTTGTTCTACATATCGGTGGCTGGGCATACCAAATAGAATTTACCCATCATGCACATACACAGGCACAATCGCAGATCTATTGATACAAACAAAAATAAGCGCCAAATACGAAGCACGTACAAGCTGCCATAAAGCAGTCTGCATTAGTATCCTCAACAAAAACACAACTGTATTATCCCTCTTTCAATAGCAACGCTGAGATAGCTTGCTATGAAATAAAAGCTCAATCCATTGGACGTGACAGCCGGACTTAATTGGAGAAGTGTAATATTAGTAAAATTAAGAACCATAACTTGAATTGCAGGATTTGTGGAGAAAAAAAGTTAAACTTTTCAGGGAAATTGTACCTGTTGAGTTCAAGCTCTAATACAAAAAAATAGTGCATAGCAGAAATGCCATGCATGTAGACTGAGGACAATTTTTCTAAGCAAGAAAAATTGCTTTGGTTTGATTTTTTCACCCACTAAGATGAATCAGTTTCTGAAAAGGTGAATCTCAGCTAAACAATGCACCCACTTATTATACTTAATCTGCAAAAACCTTAATGTTTACTTATTAAGGTAGCATGTCGGATATTTATACAGTTTTACACAACTAAAACTGCTGTGTGTGATGGTTCTTTGGGTAAAAAAAAAAAAATCCATAATTACATTTCAGCATTACAAGCAGTCTGAGGAGAAACAAGAACTATACCCATTTTTGTGAAACATCTCCCCCATGATGCAGACTTTGGACAATTGCAGTTGTTTTCAGACTCGTACAAGGCTAAATATGTGACTGTAACACTTTACTCTGTGGCTTGACATGAAAATGCGGAAAACGGTTCTCATCTACATCCATATTTATATTTAATATTTTGTTTTGGTCTAAGAGGAGAGAGGTGCAGATGGCAGGTGTGTATACTGGCATTTTTCATGAATTATTGGCTCCTGCAGCTTTAAACCAAGGGAAATATCTTCCCTAGATTCTGGGAACAAAAACAGAAAAAAGTTTAATCAGGATTTTGTCAATATGAACAGATGATGTATGCAAATACTGAAGAAAACAAAGGGGATGCTTATAAACATCACTGAACATTTTACTGATATGCCAACTAGTGTACTGACTTTTTTTTTTTTTTAATATTATGTTAATAAAACCCATCCATAATTTATTATTAAAAATTTGAAGTTACGGTTTGGGAAATGTATGTTAATATATAATATGATGTAGCACAACAATTCTATTCATTATGAATTTATAGTGTTAAAAATGTGCCATCTATAGCATAAAAGTGACACAAATACATATGTCTCATGACATATACTACATTTGCACGACATGTTAGCTTACTTTGTATGCTTTTTCAATATAGAGGTTGTTTCTATAATGCCTGCTATAGTATAAATCCCATTGAAAAAGTGCAAGACATACAGAACATGTCTACGGACATGTCCAAAACCCTGATACTTCTACACAAACTCTGGTTCCTTATTAGACTGGTGTTATGATTAAAAAATGCACCAAAGTCAAAATTCCGACTTGTTTTCTGTCACTCCCATATTAAAATGATAGACCCCTCAGTGTGGTATGATTGAATCTATGAATGCTTATGACCTAACTGAGATCGGAGTTGCCCTCAAGACCAGCGTGTGAAGTGTGTATGTACACACACACACAAAAGCAAAAACCCTGGAGTCAGAGTTATGACAGGGGAAAAGGGGTGATGTTCAGCCTTGAGGAGATGCTGGCCCTGTCAAGCTGTTTCACGCCATCGAGATGCAGGATCAGCTACGAGCCTAGGAGACACTCTTGTACAGACACACACTCACAGACGTACGTACACACACACACACACACACACAGCCCTGGAGCAGTAGTCGCTTGTTACGAGACTTGCTTTGCATCGTTTCACCACTGACCCCAGTTGTCCCAATGTGTGTGTGAATATGTAGTGGGAACTAAGTCAAGCAAAAAAACTAGACAATCACAGATTCAGATAAAAGGAAAGATAAGAAATCCCCTCCTGCGGGGATATACTGAAAATGCAAAAAGCCTTAAATGGTGATCTACAACACTAATACACTCCTCTATTGAGTTCAGTCCATTTTAGTTGTGTATTAGTTAGTCTATCGTTACACTATATACGAGTTAGTATATATTAGGTAGCCTAATATGAGAACAAGAGCCAGTGTATGGGTCACAGAGAGACCTCCGTATCAACTTACAATTGCCCTATTACATCAGCATAAGTAACTGAATCCTAACAGCTAACTAGCTTATAAGAGACTCAATCCCTTTGACTGGCTTTCCTCTACCTCTAGGCTTGGCTATGACTCTTTCCCATCCAGCTCAAAGGAGAATGCTCTATGGGTGTGCCTAATGTGGACTCGCTGAAATGTCAGAGCGTTATATATCCTTTTACGCATAGAGCGGCCCCTAAGGGTTTAATCGACTATGCTGTAAAGTGAGTTTGAGAGCCGCGAGAGAGCGCGATGAAGATGAATATGTTTCATTAGAGGGCAAACAGAGCCTGATGTCTGGAATTGGCAGTGAGAGAGGAGGAAGGCTCTACTATGGATGAAAAATACATTTGTCCATCCACAATGAAAAGTACAGGAGTAGCCGTCCACTCCTTGTCTAATCACTTTTAGAGAAGTTGCCAGATAGAGATTCATATTCACACTCTTTCCTCCTCTCCTCTTGTTTCCTCCTCGCTTCTGGTTGGCCCGTGTCTTTCGTTGAACCAAGCGAGGTGGGAACGAGCTTCCAGCGACTGCGTGGCGACTTCAAATACTCATCAAACAAAGAACAGAGCAGAAGACAGGGGGAAGAGAAGGGGCCCGCTACTATCCCGCGGCCTTCGTTTACCAATTATACTGAGTACCTGCTGACAGGTGGGTTGTCATAGTGTCTGCTTAGCCACCCAACTCCCCTCATCTTCCCCCCTTCAACATCCCATCACTTTCCATCCTGCTCAGAAAGAGTTTACCACGTGCTGCGTAGGAGAAGAAACTCCTTGTACCTCCAGGCAAACCGAAAAGACAAAAGAAAAAGAAGATAAGAGGATAAACAGGAGAAGGATAGTGGAGAGTTTGGCTTCTAGACTCCGGCTTTGATTTGGGAAATTGTTAAAAGTGACAAGGGAGGTGATGGAGAGCGTATCGGAGTTAAGACAAGCTAAGATATCTGTTCTGAGGAGTAGTTTACAGTAGTGACACCGGTATTGTGATGCTGCCAATGTTTCAGAAAAGACAGAAAAGAATGTAAGTCATTACAGACTATGAGGATTCAAACTGGGCATGCACAGATCCTATCTTTCCAGCACCATTTGGTATTTTGACCTACCGACTTGCTTTTGTGGCTAGTAATTACTGTGCTGTCATCAGGTTAGAATGAAAGTGGCCTGAATAGATCTAATTTAACACTAACTAGTGCTTTTGTGAACATGTTGGCAGATTTGATTATGATACGAAAAGGGAAAAAGCAAAAAGAAATTCTGGACTGAATGGCCTCCTCCTAGTGTCCACATCGGTGCCAGCAGTTCATTCCTGGTACAGTTTAAAGTTTCATTATATAATCAAGCATGCACCTCAAATTAACTTTAAATGTAGCATTTTTATTTCTGGTTATTCTAACGTCCAGAGATGTCTTGTTTTTCTTTCTTTTTATTCTGTATAATGTTATGAAAAATGTATTTGATTGCTTTTCATAAAGACACTCTGCAGCGATTCGCTCCAGTTTGATATAATGAAGATTTTAGTGAAGCCTTTTATCACACGGTTATATTGGTATAAAATATTCCAATACTACTATTATTAAAAGTAAACAATATAAACTGCATGCGATGTAATTTTTTAAAGAAATTGCATTGTTTCAGCGCAAACTTTTTCCATTTTTTCCTTCACTTCTTCACTGACAAACACTGCAAATAGGTTTAAAGACAGGGTATCTCCCCCGGCCCCCCCACAACTCTCCTCTGTCTTGCCGTCTCAGAAACTCAGCCAGCCAACGAACACGGCTGAGACAAAACATAACCATAATGGCTCATTAAAGGGAATGGAGACGACTTAGGCAAACAAAGCAGCCTTCACTGGGCTGTCACCGAAACTCCTGTGATGGTACGTCCAAACTCCTGCTGGCGACAAGGAGGCGAAAATGACTTTCCTCCCACCGAAACTTGCAGCAGCTTGGAGTGTTTTGACGGCACTCGACGTGTCTCTATTTGTTCAGTGACAAATCTAATGTGTGCACAGCAGAGTGATAGACTTACCACTGTGCTACAGAAAGAGTATGTGTTCAACCTCTTTTTTTCTGTTTTCTTTGAGAGAAGGTGTGATTCAGGGGGTTTGACTGAAATGTTGCAGGTTTGTAAGAAGGTGTTACCCGCATTTGGGGTTTCGCTGATGATCTCCCATAGGTGATATTTCATAGATATTGAGTTGGACTATATTTAGTTGGACTGACATGCGGACACTGTACATATTATTATTATTCTTATTATTAATAATAAGAATAATAATAATGATAAAAATGACACCGTACAATAAACAGGAAAATATAAAACAAGCAATAAAACAGAGTAAAACACTATTTAGAATAAATTTAAGTCACATTTCAGCATACAAGCATGTGCAATTTTTTTCCTTTATATATATATATATATTTTTTTTTTTTTGTTTGTTTGTTTTGTTTTTTGTTTTTTTGTTTATTATTGTATGTGACATGGATCATGTACAAATCCAAGAATACAGTATAAGCTAATTTTCATCCGTGGTCCCTGGGCAGGAGAGGACATTAAAACAAACCCTAGACGGTACATGGCACAAAAGAGATAATAGATAACACAGCACATTTGAAAATGCAGCATATCAACATTTGACAGGCAAATTCATTAACAAAACTGTCCTGAAATACCACCTTGTCAAATATTATTTACCAGAGGAAGCACATATGCATGTATTCTTGTTCTTTCTTCCTCTAGACCTCATGCATTCCAAAGAATCTTTTGAAATAGGAGGTTGCTACTTGCACAATCTGAGATTTTCTTTAATACTGCAAATAAAATGTTCCACAGCACTTGTTTTTGAGAAACTTAGTGTGGCAGGGAAATGCAGGCCTTTGTATTCCATCAAAAATATACTGATCAAGATGAAATGAAGTGTTTCTAATACTGAACGTAGCAATCAATCATCTGTCACATACTGATTCCTATAAACTCTATCCTGTTGTCTTACACAATACCGAAGCTCTTTGACTTCGCTTTGAGCATGTTTTTACTTTTTTAATTTTTTTTTTTTTTGGCCCGAGCGAAGCTAGTGTGTGAAGCTAATCCCATAGGCTTCCACTGACCCAGCACCTACTGTAGTGAAAGTACAGTCATATCTGCTCAGCAATCCCCCAGTAATTAAAGAATGCCCGCACCATGCCTAAACCTCTCCCTGACACAGTGTTGTGTCTGCACTGCATGGAGACAAGGAGTCATAAGAAGCTTAAGGCTCATGTACCTGCATCTCATTGTGACCGTGTGTGTGTGCATGCAAGTGTGCTTTAAATGTAGAAAGACAGGAGATTAAAAAAGTGATCGGAAAAGTAGAATTAACCACCTTTGCTGCTTTCTTAATTACTGTAGTCCACCTCCGTGTGAGTGCGCTATAAATACCTCGCAACTCCCAAGAGGCCCTCGAAATCAAACTTGTAAATGAATACACACACATACACAGACACACACACACAGACACACACACATCCTTTTTTCACAGAATGACCACAATATGAACCCGACACTTCTCAGAAACTGGGCCAAACCATATGTCCTTCTGCATATTTTGGGATCAGACTAATTCATTTTGATGATGGCATAAAAAATGATATCTTCCAAAAAAAACACAGAGAGAAAGAGAAAGAGAGAGAGAGAGGAAATATGAAGACAGGAAGAACAGACAGAGCTGGTAAGAGACTAAAAGAAAAAAGAAAGCGAGAACAGGAGGGAGGGCTGTGGGGAATAGATGTGATGATTCCAAATCTTGGGGGGAGTTCCAGGAGGGTAAAATAAGATTGAACCTCAATAGGATGAGCATCCAGGGCAACGTTCCAAAAAAAAAAAAAAAAAAAGTAGGAAAAATTAACATGGATAAAATGATCTGTAATTAGGACAAACAGCACTAAAAGCAAGTTCAAAGATTGGTGCTTTTTTTTTTTTTTTTTTTTTTACAGTGTGGGTGCGTAACTGGTTTGTATAGATTCCCAGGGTGGCAGGAGTTAAAAGAGGGAATAAAAAATGATAAAGAATTAGAGCAAGACATAGAGATGCAGAGTAGAGTATATTTACTGTCGAGATACTAATAATCAATCTGAGAATGAATGAAAAAAGTGCCCTATGGGAGGGTCAATGGTTAAGAGGAAGTAGACAAAGGTGAAGCCTGCTGATGGTGCTCAGAACCAGCAGGAGGGTCACAGAAAAAGAAAAGGGGAGAAAAGGAGAAAAGGGGAGTTTAAAAAGCAACCCCCCTCCACAGCATTGAGCTGTGATCCATCATAAGGAAAGGCATAAAAAACTCACAACAAGTGTCCCCCAACGCACTTAGCCCCTCATATAGCTCACCAAAAAGACCTCTATTGTCGCCAACTGAGGCCTTTAATGGATATAAAAACTGACAAACTGAGCTTAAGAAAAGCCCAGTTTGCTGTACAAAGACAGCAAGCAAGGGTTTATGGGAGGGGGAAAAAAAAAAAAAAGGCACAAAAACAAAGACAAGAAGGAAAGCAGGTTTACACAGAGATGTAGGTTAAATTAAAAAGAGGTGAGCTCATGTGAGGAGGTTCTATGAAGTTTGAATGCAGGAAATATAGCTGTGTTGACACTTTCTGTTTCCCTTTACACAAAGAGAATTTAAACAGGAATTCTTTATTTATATACAGAGTGGCGTTGCTATCTATTCTCTCTGCATGTGGACTGACAGCTCCATCCAAACACAAAACTGTACAATAACAGCAAAGATAAATGGAATAAGTAGTGTTATATTAAGTATGACAGCTATACATCAAGAAATGCAGTGGTAATAATCTCTCTGTTGAAATCCATGAAAAAAAAAACCACATTTACATTCATTTTACTTTAACCTGTACTTATTTTTTCCACTTAGTCCCCATTTATTTTTGATTATTATGATTATTTGCAACTATAAAAGCGCTAAAATGCTGCTTTATCTGTAACAACAGGCCAGCTAAACAGTTGTTAGTCTCAGACACACAGTGAATAGTAAATCAAGTTTGAATGCAGAATGGAACTTTTCCTCATACGTGCAAAATGTTTCATTCTAAAGAATAGCTTTTACCAGTGCCGTATCAGGCCATGCCTAATAAGGCGTTGAATACCTATGCTCTACTTACGCTGTGTAAAATTAAAACCCATTATTGTGATGCATTCTTGATTGTATTTTCTCCTAAATGAACAATAAATGATGTTGGTAAAAATGTTTAAATAAAACAGTCATTGGATTTGGACTGGAGATTCACACTGTGTCTTTTTCAGTCTCCTCCAATCTCAAGTCAATAACAGTATGTCAGAAAGCATAACATAATTGTCTTTCAGTTGACAAGAACTAAAAATACACAGACAATAGCATTGAGATGAGCAGAGGCAAAGGGAAAAAAAAAAGGAGCAAAAATGTTTTGTCCTTCAGCACTGTTTTCACTTCACTTTCCCACCCCATGCGAGTGACTGCAGAATAAACGGATATGTGAATTAAACCCCATTGTTTTAAAAGAGATCTGCTGCTAAATTTAGGCCCTGCCCTTGTTCTTCTGCAATGTGAAAGAATTTGCCAGTTATGTTTTGTTTGTGTGTTTTATTTTCTTCCTTTCCTTTATCCCATGTTGTCATCTCTGGCTCCATACATACATCTCATATTGTTTGAACAAGTGTGAGGACTGTGTCTGTGCATGTGTCATGGCAAAAAGGAAACACACACACAAAAACATACACATACACACATATATAGTTCAGCCATGCGATTTTTGCAATTAGAAAAGACACAAAAATAATTATTCTGCAGCGCAGTCAGTCGACATATCCTGAGTCGATGATGCACGGATCACGTGTTTAATAAAAAAGGTTAATCAGTTGTTAATCAGAGGATTAATAACTTGTTATTTTCTTTACAAAACCATTAATATTATGCCATAAATATTTAATGTTGATAGGTCTTTTTTTTTCTTTTTTTTTGATGAGGAAGAAGGCATGGGGGTGGGCGGGATATGTGTTTGGTGATGCAGGGCAGAGTGAGCAATATTCAGGCATTAATGTGCATTAATCATGCTTTGGTGAAGACAAATAAATTCATTCATGTTTATTAATACAACCTTGGAGAAAACAATACTCTTTACATTATTCACCGAGTTATTAATAAAGGATTTATGAACAGGAGGACCACAGGACAGAGACTGGGGAGTCAGGGAAAAAGAGAAGGCAGAGAGGAAAAAATAAAGAAATGGGAGCAGGAGAGGCCAGAGTAACAAAGCCAGGAGCAAAAGTTCATTAATGTTTAGGATGAAGGAGGCACGAACACTTAGTCGGGGCATGTGTGTCTGCGTGTGTGTGTGAAACTGAGTCGTCCACCACTGGAAAGCTGGGGGTTAAACTGAGATTTTCTGCCCTTGCTCTTTTTCTCCTTAACAAATTACCCTGCCCATTTGCTAATCAAAGCAAAACAAATATTGCTTTTCATTCGCTCCATTTGTTTGAATGAACATACAGACATTCCCAAAATACTCATTCCCAGCTCAAATGTAATTAAATTGTGCCTTTAGTGAAAACATGCAGTGGTACTCCAATTAGTTGTGTTTTTGTCGTCAGGAAAAGACGGAGAATGGCAGTGGGTGCGCCCCGGGCACCTCGGTGTCCCGAAATGGAAGTATGTCTTGGCGGATGATGCGGGCAGTAGGGAGCGAGGTTGGCAGGGGGTGGGGTTGAAGGAGGGGTGGGGGGTGTTAGACAATGTTTGGGTGCAAGAAGCTGATTGTATTGACAGAAATGAGTGTTTGCAGAGTTGGTGGATCATTTGGTGATGTGACAATATTTTATGCGTTGTGCGTGGAAGACGTACCGCTGTCTTTACAGATCGTAATATTAAGCGTATTTAGGACTATAAAGTTAATTATAATCAAAAACTGAGTATGTTCAAGTGTGTTTATCTGCTTTTTGCATTGATTTCTGATCTGCAAATTCAAAATATTCTGTTTTTAATGAAATTTTGCAAAATTGTGCGAAAAATTGTGACCACCGTGTTACATTGTGTTCCGTATGGTTGACATGACATGGTTGTGACCTGCTAATCCAAATGCTTATCATTCTTTAACACTATGCTTCATTTGCAACTAAATAAATTTTAAAAGACACTGGTAGTCAATGAATGAAGAACAACTGAGGGTCAAATGCATAGTTTATTTGTCAGGTATTGTGCTGCTTTGTGGTGCACTTCTATATTTACAGGTTTTTGGGGGAGTTATGATTTAAGGTACGTAACACATACAGTAATGCAGTAGGTGAAAAGAATAAAACCATGTAAAGGTCAGAATCACCGGGGTTGACGCAACCATATTGTATTCTACACACTGTATCCAACAGGCCACATGAATTAAGCAAAAAAATAGGATTTACAAAGAAATCCCAGTGAGCATTTTTCGAAACATCACTTCACTAACATCTAGATATCGAAGAAAAATGATAAAATGTTTATAAGATGGCAGATGTGTCAGTGTTGTGTTCACGTTCATCCATTTACACTCCTGCTTGTCCTCTCCTTGTCCATTTAAAATGCTTTCCCCTTTGTCTTTGTCTTAAGCTCCAAATTGTGTTTCTATTGAAGGGCTATATGGATTGCTCTGCAAAATGTCATCCGTCAAGCTGTCGATGAATCCATCCTTTCATTTAATGATCACCCTACCTGATATGCATTTTACATGGCTCCATATACCTTTAATGGGAATCAATAGAAAGCAAATAACGCTGGAAGCTAGTAAGCTGTATGTCTGACGGACGGATGTGGACGCCTGGTATTTGTCAATACGCAGTGCCGTGTTCTTAGCCATGCGGCTTTGTACTGTACACGCCTGAATGAATGTAGCTGCAGAGGTGGCTCATTGTGGGTTAGACACTGGCTTAGACACGAGTCTGGGGCTACACTCTCCCAGTCGGCTTGTCTTCATAAACTAAGAGAGAGAAAGAAATTGAGTGAAAGAGACAGAAAGAACGGAGAAGTAAATGATGAAGGCGGAAAGAGAGAAAGAGCGAAAAGACAATTAATGAAAAAGAGGATGAAAAAGATATGCGGAGCAGGTTAAAAAAAAAGAAGATGCAGTGAAAAGGCCAAGAAGGGAGGGATAGATGGCTATTCGGTGCGGTTTCAGTTAAATACTGATTTCATCATACGATTGAGGAGGAAGGGGGGGGGGGGGTGGCGACTGTGGCTGTGGCAGCTCTAAAACACATAACTTTTTACGAAGTGAAAATCAAATATTAAAAATGACAGGCCTTATAAGTGTGCTGAGTGAGCTCGGGTCACGGAGGGAGGGAGGCGCGGGCGGCTTGTCAGCTACTATCTGTCAGGGCGAATTAGAAACAATCAGGGCCGAGTGAAAGGGAAGGTGATTGTTATTAAGCGGCGGGGCCCTGCGAGCGAGCGCCCCAGATGTGGCCGTGCATATAAAAGAACAGGAAGCCGGCAGTTTAATTCAGGAAGCTTGCCGGGGCGAGTGAGCAATGCCACAAAGGAGGAGAAGGAGGCGGTGGGTGTTGGGAGGATGTGAGGGGGTTGGGGCTTCTTGTCGCTAATATGCTGGAAGTTACTTTGATAACACATTAGGGTCTACTGTGGAAAAGTGGAATGATGCACCGTAATTTTTTATTTTTTTTCCCCCCGCTCTGCTCATCAGTCTTTGTCCATCCCGCATGAGGAAATGGCAGGTCATCCCGCAGAGCAATAGGGAGAATCGGGTGAAATCTAGATAAGTCGACTTTAACACACACACACGTATACGAGAGAAGCAGCAGACACAGCCAAGCCCATATATCAATTACAACCTGATATCCTGGGAGGATGATGGGACGGCGAGAGAAACCCCTAAGCGCATGTGGATATGTGTGTGTGTGTGTGTGTGTATGTGTGTGAGCTCCTATCTCATAGCCCAACCCCCTCTTGAACACTCTTTTAACCTTTTTTTTTCTCTTTAATAATCACCTCACAGTCCCTTTCTGCGCCACTGTTGACGTCTGGCTGCGCACACAGTTTGTCTTCATGTGGACGTAGAAGTTGATAGACGTGGACATGACTCGGATTCGACTCCTTTGGTAGTCCTGCTATCTGTCAAGTTGCCCCCCTAAAACTCCTATGAGACAGACATCAACGCCCACAGATCCCTGTCAGGGAGAAAGGGAGCGACGGGGGTGCAGTGGGGATTGCCTGGTAAAGTGGGGGCTGGTTGATGCGTACAATATGTTACTAAGGGGAGGGTGGGGGGATTTGACTGATAGAGAACGACAGTAATCTGCCGAGAGGATGTAGATTCAAAGGCACATTGGCCATTGTGATCAAATCACAGTTCGCATGCAATGTGTGAACAACTCCAAATGAAGTGCGATGGAACTTTTAATTTGTTAAGCTAATATCAAGTAAATACGATGACTTGAACTCTATCTATCAATGACACAACTGAAGGCAGACGCAATGTTCACTAGATGTTTGATCTGACCGTACATTCAGCCAGTCACTGCAAGCCTCTGAGACAGAAAGTCAAGTGGATCCATTGCCTCTCACATAGTTTCACTTAACCCCAGTTACATGAAATCAATGGGAAGTAAAGATGGAAGAAACAGCAGAAACGAAGGAGGTTGTTAATATACTTACTTTCATATAGTGCCTGTCTCTGAGTTTGAAGGGCTTTGATTTCTGTTTACTTTGTAGTGCGATATCACATGGAATTATCCTACCACTTAAGATACACTGATCATCCAATGGGTTACAATAAAACCAGCTTGTCACATACTCTCTGTCTCTCTCTCTCTCTCTCTCCCCTTCGCTCTCTCTCTTGTCGTCTTTATCATGGGGATCAGTCGAACGCTCGCCTAACATGAGCCGTCTCTGGTTTCCACCTCCCAGGTTTTTTCTCTCCGTTGCCGCTGCTGATGTAGTGGAGGTTATGGTGTTAAACACGGAGCTGCTAAACGTTCCCCAAGGTAATAACAGTCGGTGTATGTACAGTAGTGTGCTGTACGGCGACGGGAAGTTGCTGCCAAGTAGTGTGGAAGCAATGGAGACGGAGTGAAAGAGATGTCACAGTAAAGACACAACAGAGTAAACGAAATATTTAAAAGATTAGCAGATAGAAAGGTGGGAAATAAAAAGAAAAAAGGTGTATGAAGGAAGAAGGTGGAATACAGCTGAAAACAGTGGGACATGATGGTTGATGTGATATTATTACATGCTAGTTTGACAGTCAGCACAGGTGTGTGCACTGTAGTTGTGAATAAAGGTGTGACATTTTCCACTCTATCCCATATTATTATATGATTTTAAGACATAATTAAAGGTGTTTAAACACTTTTAAGAAACGTGTCTTAAATAGCTGATAATAATGAAGGTGAGTATCATTAGACTTGATAATATAATATTAGTCCATCTTTCCTGTGCATTTTTTTTTACGTGCTTCTCTCTAGATTCAGACCTCTAATAAAATATGGTTTTCAAGACATAAAGTGGATGAAATATATAATTAACTCACCGAAACACAGGTAAGGAAGGCAAAATGCTTTCTTTTTTTCAGATTTTGTAAAAAAAAAAAAAAAAAAAAAAAAGTAAAAGAAGCAAAACAGCAATAACATTTTAAGTCACATTAGCTGGCAACATGAGTTAGGAGAGCATGCATGTATTTTCGGAAAATCATGACAGCCATTTCATCAATATTGTGATGTGTATAAACACTGCATGATGGGAGAAGCACGTACATGTTATAACTAAAAAGAGTGATATTTTTCTTTTTTTAAACAGAACTATGTATTTTCAAACATATCCCTGTGTTCTACATAAACTGTAAATGCTCTATTTGGTCAGAATTCTTCATTAATTCAACTCCACAGGCCAATGTTTAACACTATTTCTGAGAAATGACACCAGAAAGGTGGTTTTGAGCACTAGCCCTTTAAATGCAAATGAGCCACTTCATGCTCCACCCCCTCCAGGTTGTTGACTGTGCTGCTCTGTCCTGTTCACTCACTCGAGTTCATTAATACAACCAAAACCTGAAAATTTTAGGTAATCAGCTCGAAGTTTGGATGTATTTCCTGTTTTTATTACAACCGTTGCTGCTGATAAACAATTATGTCGTACTGGCGAAAATGTTCATCAGAAATCTTGACCAAATGTGCAAATGTTGTTACGTAGTTACTAAAATAAAATGCCACAAATTAAGAAGTTAAAACAGGTTGTAGAAATCCACTTTATTTTTGCCGAAATTAATATAAAGATAGTTTTGCAGCACCTGGAGGGTTCCCATTCAAACTGTATGAACTATTAGGGTTCAAATAAATGAACCAAAGACTAATAAAAGTGGGTTTAGATAAATATGATCCCTTCAATGGGTTAAAATGCATTCCCGTTTTCATCATTAAATTAAAGGTTTTGCAGTGGTTTTGGCTTGCTGCTGATGTTATCAATCAATAATCAGGATGTCGTCCATAAATTGGAACCAACACTGATGTGGAAGTCTCTCCAAGCTGAAAGATGTTTATCTCTATATCTTCTGAACACTCAATCTCCTGCACATGATCTGTACATTTTGTCAACAGCAGCAGGATCAGCCGGTCCAATCAGTGTCTTATTGTGCTGTAGTTACTCTTTAATTGAAGTAAACATGGGGAAATACCATAGGTTTGACAGAGGGTTAAAATATGATTCATTTCGTGTTCTCAAAAACACTGTCCAAAACCTTTTAGTTTCAATTTATTTAAGGGAATGTCAGCAGAATTTGGTTCCTTATCATAGGCGATAAAGTGATTCCCCATCTTGTTACCCTCTGAGCAGACAGCTGACACATTCTAAAAGTAGTTGTGGGCAATGGTGCAGATGCAGGATGGAATACAAATGAGCCTCTCAAATCTCTCATCACTTGTTGCTCATTTCAGTTTGTCAGCCGGTGCACGCTGCATCTTATCAATCGCTGAACTATTTTAAACTTGCTCACCTCATGCTCGGTGCCAAAAAAATACAGATGTTGCTTCATGCTGCTTGAGAATGCACCGCAGTTCACTTTATCCAATTAAGTCATGATGACGAGCTGGGCTACCACTTTTAAATAAGTGCAAACACACTGAATTTTTATTATTAAAAATATGATTCATATGATTAAAAAGGAATCGAATGCACACTCTCTAACCTGCAGACTTAATAAATACAGTAACTAAAAATGCATTTAATAATTAAATGAAAGTTGATTCTTAAGATTAAGCAAAACATCATTGAAAATGAAAAAAAAAAAAAAAATTGGAAACTTTAATTAATCTGGCTCCAATTCATTTGGTATCTTCTCTGTTGTTTGATATACTGGTTTCAGCTGCTACCTCTTTGAAAAGCAGACCTACACAGTATAATATTTAATGAATAACATTACTAATAATTTGCCTTTTTTAATGTTGGTTTATTACAACTTAATAATGCTTCAGGTCTGAATGATTTTGTAGTATGTTTTATGTCATGTATTATTAAAACATGAAAGACCTAAACACACCGCTACCAAAAGGACCTACTGAACTAAAATGTTTAATAACTATTAATCCACTAATCCTATTAGCACATTAAAATAATTTAGGTAAAATGCATTTTTCCATGGCAACTAGATATGACCCATTTGGATATTCAGAGTCATTTAGTTCAGATGAAAACATCGTCATTTTCTGTAAAAACTATGTTTGCTAAATAATAATGGTTTCAGGTGCTTTTTATATTTAGTTTATGATTTACTTTGTTGAAAACGTAACTTTTTCATCAGTTTTCTCTGTTTTGTTCTAATAACCTTTGAATTTAATCTGAGTATACAGGAATGTCGACATGATCAGTGATCAAATACGGAAATGCATCAGATTTTCACTGAAAAATGCAAAATAAACAGAGTAATATATCAAATGGGGACAAATCACTGAATATAGTGAAAGAAATTATATGGAAGTTGCCACAACAATAGTTCTTAAGAAAACTAAGTAGGACTCTAACGACACTGCAAACTGACGCACATCCTTGGTGTTTTTTTTTTCTCCTTTGTTGTGATGTTACAGCTTTATTTAAATTAAATCAATTTTTAAAACATCTTTTCTTCGCATGCTGTTACCAACTGACAAGGAATGAATTGTTATTTGTAGAAATAATTGTTTGAAGTGCCATAAACCATGATAGATTGGATTTCACCCAGATAGAGAAAACTAAAGTGTCTTCCCCCCACAAAGAACTGACCTAAATTTGTTTCTTGATGAAAAAAGTGAAGTTATAAAAGATCAGGACTGTTTTTTTTTATATATATATCAGGGAGAGGAAGCAACACTGCATGCAAGTAAAAAAAAAAAAAAAAAAACACAGGAAGATACTGATGCTATAGCAGGCTGACATGAACTCCCTAGACTTCAATCAAGTCCAATTCCCCCTTTTCTACAGGAGTCCAAGTCCGGGCCATGTCTAAGATTTCACAACGATTAGTGAGAGAAGGATGAGGGAGGATATAGAGATGTACCAGACCAGCATTAGTCATTAATCACCAAGCGGGGAGGGAGGGATGGAGAGGGAAGACTGTCCTGGCATAGCCCAGCATGGGCCCTGTACTTTTGCTGTCAGGACCACCGGGGGTCCCGTGTTTGACTGCAGTGTGGTACGTCAGCAGGAGTGCAGGAGTTTCCTAATCCAAGGGCCTGGGAGGAGGAGGGGGGGGGGGGTCCGGCATGTTCAGATCACAATATATCCACAGTGTCTGAGTTTATTACCAAAAATCTAATGTGCTTGAGAATGTTTTGCAGTTTTACTTGCATTGAATACTGTTTAAAATGGAACAGAATGTAAAGTTTACATTGCTGAGGATTTTATCTGTAATGACAGCTGGCATTTAAATTTCTAATCTGGATAAATGAGAATAGGGGAAAATGCTACTCTAAATGTACACTATTTCTTTTCAGTTTCTCAGCAACACATGGCTCAGCTGCTGTGTACGTTTTAGGATTATTCGAAGAGTTGAAAAGCTGAAGTAACCAAACCATATCAGCTCTTTCTTTTACCACTGACTGTCACTGCAATGTGTATTAGTCGACTCAAACGCACAAGAAAACACCACATTTAGTAAAAGTATAATGTGTCATAGAAATGTCATACTCTGAACCTGAACTTGAACTCTTGAGCCTTAAACAGTGACATTGGTTTTCAGTCACTGGAATTTTTTTTTGTTTACATTTTTATCCATCTGCCAACTCAGGTAACAGTTACAAGAAACCAACAGGGGTATTCGGTAGGACACTAGAGTATCTTGTGTGTCAAATCATTTTAACTGCGGTAAAAGTATGCAGAAATTTAAGTAATGTTCAACAGGGTTCAGTTTTATTAGCAACATTTTTAGCATCCAATTTCCACATTTTAGAATTTTCTCCAAAGAAAAATTTGCTATGGTTAAGGTTAAGGAGGGTATGTGGTTTCAATTAAATGTTTTTCTTTTTTCCTTTAGAAAAGCTCTATAAGCTTCTACAATCTTAACATTTTTGTCTTATTGCACATGACTTCCTGCACTGATGCTGGACATAGACAATGGACACAAACTGTGTGAGTCTGAGTTTTCTTCCTATGAACATACTTTTCCAGAATATAATGTTTGGCATTATTTCTAATAGGCCATGTGACTTTATAGACATCGTGTCAACTCTGCATTTTCTCCTAAGAGAAAATGTTAATATCAGTCAGAAAAGTATGAGATGTGCAAATAAGTGTTTTTACTTTATTCTTTAAAATCTGAAATTATTTAAGGCATAGTTTTACAGACGGTATAGGAAAAGTCCAACTGGTGGAACACACATTTGTGACAGAGAGGTGAGGAGAGAGCAGCTGAGTACAAGGGGTTTGAGTTTTCTTTTTTCTGATTTCTGCAGCTTTAAAAAACATTGAACTTTAACCACACATGCCGTGAGAAGGAGTTTTGCTGGAAAATGGTTTCCACTTGTGTTTAGTGTGTACACAACCAGAAGCCTTGTCACATTCAGCTGTGAAGCAGCTCATCATTGTGGTGGGAGGCAAGGTGAACCAGGGTGACCATAAAACCAGAATGGCCTTCACTTAGTGTTCCCTGCATTCCCCATTTCTCTCTCTCCCACCCTTCCCTCCCCCTCTCTACGCCCATTCCCCTCATCTTATTTTTTTATTTTTTATTTTTTTCTGTACTATGAATAAATTTAGTCTGTCCCGGACATGAAAATGTCAAATACCTAAAATACACCTAGGCTAAATAGCATATTAATTTTTAATGCCTGCTCATCCTATGCTGCTATTCTCATATCAGGCCTGTCTGCCAACAGCTGTTGCTGGCTCTCCGGCTGGGAATTTATCATCCATCTAGCTAAAGGAGGGGAGAGAGGGAGAGAATAAAAAAAAGATGGGAGACATTGTTCAGAAGACAAGGAAAAGGGGAGAGACACATCCATGTTTTCATGGATCTCTACCTCGCATTTATATCACCCACACCTCGCAACTTTTCTTACTTTGATATACGAGTGGGATTCAATTACACTAATGCCAAACATAAATTGTTCAAGATTCCTTCCTTTTTCTCCCTTCCGATGTGCACAATCTCCTCATACATAAAAGAGAAATAAGGAGCAGAGTGGTGACATTGACGCTGGAGGTAGTGACATTGGGGAGAGCGGCAGAGGGAGGCGAGATGCACTGAAGCAATGTGCCAGTGTGGGTGTTGAATGCCACCCATGTGTGTTTTTAGGTGGCATGTGGCGGATGATTATCATAGATTATCACAATCCAGATTGTTACAAGTTCTGTCTGCGCACATAGCAGCAGTGTACTGTAGCTGTGTGACTGCATGTGTGTGTGTGTGTTTTGGTTTAAGAGAGTGCCTTTGGGGATAAGACTAAATGGTGAGTGAATGACGAACAGTTGGAGTGTGTGAGTCTGTGTGCATTTACTTGTGTGTATGTGTCATGTTGTTTTATCCTTACAGTGGAGGAAGCAAATATCAGACAGAGTAGAGAAAAATGTGGAAAATCCTTAAGTTGAGAGCATTGTGGATGAAGTATGAACTGTGTGTGAACTTACCTTAACACACCAACAGCATACTGGAGTGCAAGCTGTTTGTTAGGATCAAGTGGCCTCTCACTGTCACTCCTGACTGACTACTGCTTACTGGAATGACCACCTGGAGGGAGAAACAGAGAAGGAGAAAGATTAGGAAAGGTGACAGTGAAATATAGACCTGATGGAAGACGGACAGTGGATACATCAAGAAGAAGGAGAAGAAGGAGAAGAGTGATGTGTGGGGAGAAGGCGAAGAGAGAAAGAGAGAGAGAAGGAGGGGAGGTGGCGGTGGCAGCGAGGGGGGGGGTCGATGTCAAGATGAAAATCTAACAAATTCAGAGAGCAACACTGCAGAGGTCAAGGGAACGCAGCCGAAAAAGGTTAAAGATGAAATCAAAGCCGGCGTGCTGCGGTGCCCGGAGGCACAGCTGAAAATCTATCCCTCCAAGGCAAGGCCACCGCTGACGCGAGGCAGACAAGAAGCTAAATACTGCACGCCACTCGGGGATCTTTCATTTTCAACCGATCAATAAGGGCTTATATTTATCAGGGCCTCCAAGCAGCTGCCACGTCTGACAACCTCCACTTCATTTTCGCACTCCTCCTCTTCTCTTTTCTCCTCCTCCTCTTCTCTTCTTCTTCCTCCTCCTCCTCCTCAGCCACACACGCTAAATTGAGACTCATCGACCATGAAAAGGGGCAAAGACCCTGGATTGCCATTAACCCCCCTCGTGTCACTAGACAGTCTAACACACACACAGAAATGCCCTGGAGATACAATTCTGCTAAAGGTCTGTCTCCCCCTTCTTTAAAGAAACATGCCTTATCATTATGGCCTTGGCACAGACACCAGCACCTCTTCATGTCTTTTGTTCCTCAAGCTGCCCATGCCACCGAGGACACATATGCACAGTCTACTCCATTTTTTTTTTTTTGTATGTAGGCACACCACCCTGCCACAACCCCATTTTACTTTACATCACTTACATTTTACACTATATGTTTTGGTTAGATTTATTCTATAAATAACAAAAATGTCCACTATCAAATTACAGCTATAAATCTAGGGAGCATTATGAGAAGAGGAAGATTGGGTTTAGGGGGTCTGAGTTAAAATAACTGGCTGTCTAATCATCTGCACAACAATATTTGCTGTGAGGCATTCTAAATAGATTATCGCTAGTCCATCTGTGTCATCATTGATTTATAAGGCATTAAGCTGCTTGGGGAAGAGATAGGGCCTCGCCTTCTCTGCTGTTAAAGGGGCTTCTTGTCAAAATCAGGGGCACAGCAATAGAACAACTGTGGCACTCGTCTAACCTCCCCTTTAATCGTCAGGCGAGAGGAAGTGAAAATAGGACGGGCGTATCTGGTTTTTTCGAAAAGGGAAGTATGAATCCAAATTTTCTGCATCTCTTTTTGTTTGGCGATACAAAGAGACTGGGAGGAGGGGAGGAAGTACAGGAAAAAAAAAATACACAGAGAGAGAAACAAATAGCGCACACAAACACACATGCACATACACACATGCAGAAAAAAAAAAACAAGGGACATCATTAACATATGAATGCTATATGCAAATGGTAGGGAGAGAGCAGATGTTGTTGCATTTAATTGACCTATATGTGAATTGCATCCAAACCTTTCAGTGTGTTTTCTGGGCCCATTGAGTACAGTTTTGACTGGCTTTCTAGTACCACTCAACACATGAGCAGGGAGCACAGCGACTTTAGCAGTGTTTAAACATAAGGAATGAGAAGGCTTAATATAGAATAGAATAGAAGAATTTTATTGATTGTAGAAACAACAAAAACATTACAAATGCTGCTTTTCTTCCATAACTTTAACCCTAAATGTACTTGCCTGAACATAGAATTATAACCATTTTGTCCAAACATTCGGTATTGATGGTTTTGGGACAGTTTGAGCATACTTACTGTCATTATTATGTGTATTTTGCATAGATAGCATCACAATTTTCAATTAGTACCATATCAGCAATGTTAATGCCTAGATAGATTTATGTTGCAAATGACATGTATTAAAGGATAAAATATATAAGCACCTGTTTACCGTTCATTTATGCACACTTTTACTGATAAAGGGATTCATTTGTGTTGATAGGACATTTTACACACTATTAGTATTGGCGGAAGTTGGCGCTGATTGTGGCTGACGGCTTATAATAGATTTCTAAAGTCGAATTTTTGACTGAAAAAAAAAGGAAAAAAGTACTCAAATAGCTTATGTTTAATGTTTAGTTCCAGATTTATTACATCCACACTCATTTACTTGATTGATTTCTCCATTCAAGTATTTGTTATTTGGATGTTCAGTTGAAGGGTTATCATAGTTTCTGATCAAGTCAAGATTTGTGCATTCCCTTTTGCATTTGTGGATTTGTGGGGGATAATGATATGGACCAATCAATTGGCTATTAAACTATTCCTGATAGATTAGAACTACTGTTATTATATCGGTCCTGAAAATCTCCCATCTGTCAAACTCTAACTCTGCATCTTCTGTAATACTTTTACAGATCCACTGCTGCCCGTAAATAGAATCCAAACTGCTGAAACTCGTACATACTGCATAATAAACTTATGTACTGTAACTTAATTCTAATTGTACTTTGAGCCGTTCATCTGAGTGTTTCTGATTTGATGTACTTCTGTTTAAGGATCGTCTACTGGTAACATGTTAGGCAGGATGCCAAGGCCAAGATGGAAAGTGGGAAGTCCATTTACACTTAGATTTATCAATCCCTCTGAATACATTGAATACTGCAGGTATAGATGGAGACTGAGACAGACAGAGACAGAGAGGAGGGAAAGTCACGCATTTTACACTGCAATGTTTGCATGGGTGAGCCATGAAAAACACAGATGCTATTTTCATCTGGGCCTCTCCATGTCTTTTTTCTTCTTCTCTTTCCCCCGTCTTCGCTCCCTCCCTCTTTCTTTTATTCTCATACTCTATCCCTCTCTTTCTACCCCCCCCCCCCCCTCATTCTTGGGAATGTCATTAAATTGTATTAAATAGCCTTTTGTCCAGGGGGCAAGGACCACCCGATATATGATAATACATTAAGGCCCCAGTGTAGCAGCCACTGAGCCGAGACCATCTTAAGAACAAGCATGGTGTGTGTCATTGTGTGTGTGCTAAAGAAGTGGATAGCAATGCATGGAAAAAAAAAAAAAAGATGGAGAATGGAGTTGGGGTAGAGGAATAGAAAGATATAGAGAAAGAGGGAGAAAGGGAGGGAGAGAACGAGGTGGTGTGGCTGCCTGCCTGCGCATGTGGCTCCCTAACAACTGTGACACATACTAATAGAAACATACCTAATAAATTACAAGCTTTCAGGGTCTGGCAAGCTGACATTTTCTCTGTACGCGGGACAATTTCATATCTGCGGCGCAAAGTCGAGGGTCTGCTGGACCAAATTGCATCACACAGAGATGCCAGAGGATTAGCATAAAAATTAACACTTAAATTTCAGCTTATTGTCAACCCCACTCCTGCACCGGCTGCCTCACAACAATCAATTCCTCTTAGAAATCTGATTAGATTCCATGACGCTTATTATCCCAGTCATGTCTGCCTGCCCCCTCCACCACCGAGCACACATACAGCCATGTACACACACACACACACACACACACACACACACACACACCACTGGTATAGTTAAAGCATGTCTGCTATGACTGCCCAGAAATTTTGTTTAAATGGAATTAAGGACAGAAATACATTGATAGGTGTGGCATTTCCTTTGAAAAATGGTGCTCATTCACATGATCTTATGTTTTTGCCCTGCATAGAAATCCATAAAGTCGTGTTTGTATTGTGTCTCTTCAAGTTCGCTGAATGAATTGTTGCAACAATGGCGGAGGTGGTCAACCGCAGAATATGACCTCTTATTATTGACCATTTTGCATCTTCCAGCTGAAAGAATGAGCAGTAAATTTTATAATCAAATGCCAAGATGGTTTTATGTCTTTTAATTCTTACCCTACCTCCTTCAAATTGAGCTTTGTTGCATCTTATCATTCTGAAATAAATAGCTTTCAGTATTGCTTTATGTTTACAGCAGAAAGCTGGAATGACGCAAAAAAAAAAAATATATAAAAAAGTCTCGTTTTGAGATCTCATGAGTCTGTCGCAATAAAATATTTGTCAATAACACTTTCTGTTGAAGCACATTGCACAAGTATGTACTAAAAGCACAGCTCACGTTGGGTGGCTTTGGTAAGACTCTTGATTGTTTAGACAAATGGCAGTTCATCGCATCCAGATGTCTTTAAGCTGTGCTCAACCACCATTGCTGCTTTCCAAGGCAAGGCTGAATGTATACAAACATCTCCTCATAACTGCATTCCTCATCTGGGCCTGCAAGCGTCACAGCGCTCGTCACTGAGTTTGGATGACAGCCCATGGTAAGGAGAGTTAGCATTTGATATTTAGACTTTTTGAGGTGATCCTCAAGGGGAAACGGCAAAACATATCATCTTGCAGATCAGCTAAAAGAAACAGTTATGCATATGATACGTTTCAAAAGAATACATTATTTTAGATATTTCTTTATCGGAATTAAAAGGATTCTGAAGGCATACATAATGCAACAGAGTAAAGTGGCAGGGAATGAGGTGCACCCTGGCTGAGATGGGTGTTATAACATAGCAGTGATACAAAGGGTCCCGAATAAAGACGCCCACAGGGTTGAGAGAAAGAGAGAAGAGAGAGGGAGAACGAACAAATCGTCTGATGTTCTAAGTGGATAACAACAGCTCCTGCTATGCAGCAGCAGAGGCGCAGAATAATTTAAACCAGCTACCCAGCTACACCACCCCCCGCACCCCTTCCCCCTGTACCCTAACCCCCCCACCCGGCCACCCCTCTATTCTTATGTTAACACGGCTAAAGAGGAGTGGGCCACCCAGCAGCAGAGAGCAGAAACTTAAGTCCACGCTTCAGGAAAAATAATCCATCTTTCTGCTTCTCTCTTTGCAATGTAACTTTACTCACTTACACACATACCGCTTGGTAAGGGAAAGGCTGAAACAGATACAGGGGGGGAGAGCACCAGTACATTTACTGTGCCTTTAAAGCATATTACTTTTCAGACAAGAGTTTGAAGAATAATAAACCGGGTGCTTAACTGGGCTATTTTCCCTTTTGGTTAATGCCACGCAACGGCGAGGCGGGGGCGAGAAGAATTCATAAGTCTTTAAATGCAGAGTAAACACTGCTTTCTTTGTTGATTGTAGAGCTCTGTTGTGTTTTTTGTGGATCTCGCTCCCTCCTTTCCCTCTTTCTCTTACTTTCTCTGTCTATCTCTCTTTTCCAATCTTCATCCAGAAGGGCTGCTGTTGTGTTTGGTCTCCAAACAGCACATCTGAGGTACACACCTCGCTGACATTTTATAGGTTCAAACCCCAAGAATGGGAGAGGGAGAGAGTCATATTTTATACTGGCGGTTTATTTTAACGGGCGCTTGTAATTAACGCAGCATGTCCTCTATCTCCCAGCCATCTATGCCAAGGCCTTTATTTAAACAACTTTATTGTGAAATGTTTGCGTTCTCAGCGTTCGGCCAGGGCCCACACACAGAATATTATTTCATACTTCAAGGAGAGGGTGAGGGAATGGAGGGGGGGTGCTTTGGAAGAGTTTACGCTTTGAGCGGTTATTGTTTTTGATTACAGCAAGACTCTTTTTAAAATGGATCAAGCCCTGTAACCTTGCGCACACACACTTAGACACACAAAGACTGAGCCTCTCACACATCGACCAACTCGAACTGAAGTTGTGAGCGGCCAAAGGAGAACCTGTTTACAGAAGGGGTGTGCGAACCTGAAGCCTTTGCCCGGGCCAAATGTACAATCTCAGCGTGATTTATGGGCGTAAGATCACACTATTTATGTCCAAATGAGAGCACTTGTTTAATGCCGCTGCTTGGGGGCTTCTTTTTAGAGTGTGTGTTTGTGTTCTTACAGAGTTTAATGGAATTTGATGGGGAGATTGAGTGTTTACATTTTGTCAAAATGACCCAGAGTTAACACAGTGCTCCACATACGCAAGCGTTTCTCGCAGGCTATTGGTGTACTTAAAAGATCAAACTCTATGATACGAGCATCCTATCACAAACCACATGTGGTGAGCATGCTGTAGCGTTTGGTGAACATATGATCCTTGTTTATTTCCAAAACAAAAAAATTTAAGGTGTTTTCACAGAATACAATATTTCCATATAAAGGCATCGATTTGAAAACTAGTTTTACAGGAAGCACATTTGAGTTTGAGCTGGTGATAGCCAACAGAGTGTAAGCTGTCAACACATTAGCAGCTACATTTTCACACATTCCTGCACTCCCGATTTGCCTTGGTTGTACATGGTTGCATTGGAGTCTGACTGCTAAGTTAGATATTATGGAGGACACTAATGCAGGTCTGTCTTGTCTACACTCTGAGGTCTAAAGTGTTCCTCATAAACAAACCATAAATGCATATTAAAACCACATTCAGGACAGATTATGGGTTATAAAATGAGAATGCAACCCGTGTGATAATACACATAATATGCAAATCATTCCAGATCAGAGTTGAATACTCTGATTCAATTCTTTGACCTTCATAAAACAGTCGCAGCACATTTTCAATCATTTTCTTATCATCTAATAATAGAGCATCCACCCTTATAATATAATATCTTACAGTGCTATATGAGGCATTACCATGCCTGCTGCCCAGCAGATCAGATGGATCACAGATTGCCTTGGGGAAGCTAAGTTTAGTATATTCTGCATTTAGCACACAGCAGAGACTGACAGGAAAAACCTGCAAGAGAGAGCGAGAGAGAGAATGACTCATGACAAAGGTTGTGTGTGACTACGGCTATACTGGAGCCCACTGAGCCACCAAAACACTTCAACAAATGGATTCCAATAGAAAGTGAGTGATGACCTGGGCTTAGCTCTACACAAAGATATATCTTACAGACCACAGCCTATTCTCCTTGAGTTACAGAAGCGTAATCTACTGAAGGTTAAACAACTTTCTCCCAGCACTTATACACACGTTTCAGATCAGAGCCTCTTTCTACCTTTTCTGTCCTCTGGTATTTGGCTTTTTTTTTTTTTTTAATTATTATTATTCTCACATAAATTCTGTAAAAAAATTGGGTCTTGTAATCAATAGGTTGCATTAGTCAAGCTTTACAGACACATATGTCAGAAACGAACTTTAACTTGAGTTCATCCAAGCAGAATCTTTGCAGGGTCTGGACCTTACCTGTTATCTGTTCCCTTTAATTATGGAAAAATAGCCTCACTACCAACACTGAAACTGTTATTAAGATCTAACATCAGCTCAGCGCAACATAACATTAATAAAGCTCATTTGATACTAGGAAATATTTATAAATGTGTTCACAAAGTGGGGTCAGACAAGGTTTTGCGACCGCTAAATATTATTAATCTGACTCACATCATGGAGATTCTGTAGAAAACAGGTCAGCACTTGGCAGGGAATTGTTTTCTCTAAGCACATATGGTCTTCAACACAAGCTGTTAACACTAAAATACTTAACTTTTTACCATAATTGCACAGTGTTATTTGCTTAAGAGAATGTGTCCTCATCCTTCTCAACTCCAGAGCTCTCATCTGACCTCTGACCTGCTGATGTCAAAGGTCTGACCCTGACTCTGACCTCCGAACTCCTTGTGTCAAACTGCTATAGAAGAAGTGCTGCTCTGTAGCTATCAGTTAAATTTCACATCCTGATGGTCAATAGAAACAACAAAGTGTTTTATTGCAATGTCATTAGTTTATTCACTTAATATACTGCCCTAGTGACATGTGGAAATATTTAGTTACATGTTCCATATTTAGTTACAGTAAATGCATCTGCTGTTTTTTGTCTGCAATGCGTATTCTATTTTGCTAGAAACTTCATAATGACACTTTGGGAATGAAGAAATGCTTATCTCCTTATAGAGTAACTTGCAATATAGTAGACTGATCATTTTTATGTGTAAAAAAAATATAAAGAACCAGCCATGGTCCACTTTTTTCAGACATTATGAGCTTTGACTTCATGCTGTTTATTTCATGGTAATTTTTTGTACCCCACCACATGCACGTCATCATTGGGAAATTATATAATTGTCTGTTAGCTCATAATGGAAATAATGTAGACAAAGAGGGGACATAAAATTAGAAACAGTAAATAAATACTTTTTTTTTTTTTTTTTTTTTTTATCTGTATGCAAGGTTTAGTGAATTCAAAAGTTGAATAAGTACTATTTTATGTTCCCAAACTTTACTGGTTCATGCAATAGATATGTACAGATATAAACATTGAGACTCTGTTTTACCACCAGAAATGAGCCACATTGCATTAAATGCTTGGTAATTTCATCATGATGAGGAAAACATATGCAAAAACATTCTTATTTTCCCCATGGATACAAGTGAGAAAAGAGGAATCTGCAAAAGCAGTCTATTCTAAAGTACACCACCAGTGTGACCCATGCTGTCCTTTACACTGAACACTAAGTTTGTGCGGCTGCAATGGGCTTATTTACGGTCATGGCAACATGCGGCACTAACACAGAGCTTTGATCCAGACAGAACATAGCTATGATGCAGGTGGAGCATTTGTGTTGCTTCTAAACATTTCTTTCTCTAAGGCAGAGCTGCTATGGATGAAATAATCTTATTTGTGGTGTTTAACCTCAATCACCAGAGCCAAAGAAATGCAATTTTACACCACACCTAAGCCAAGGGAAAAGACAAGGATAGTATGGGTAAGGATATTATGGATAATAGAGGAGTTAGATTACACTACAAAGCCTATAAAAGTTATCAGTGCTGGTCAGCCAGGCTGCCAGACTTAGCAAAAATCATTTTTGTCAATGAAATGTATTCTTTAAAACTGAAGTTTGCTTCCATCTGTGTCGTTTTTCTGCCTCTGCCTTTTACTCCTGCACCATCCTCTCCATTTAGCCCTCAGTATCCATCTCCCCTCCCCCATATGTTGTGGTGTGAGAGGCTATAAGGGGATAAAGTGAGGTGTAGACACTTCTTTAGACCGACGGAGGCCAAACAGATCGAAGATAGAAAGCACCTGGTTGGTGGGTAAGCCATGCACTAAGAACACTTATCCTCTGCCTTCTTCTTTATCGTCTTCCTTTCTCCCATGTACTGTCTTGACTCCTGACTCTTTTAATTTTACTGTCATGCTTATTTTCCAAGTGAATCAGATGTGTAACGCTGGCTGCAGACACAAACAGCCAATGTCAGAAAACATGTTTAAACAAACCCAGACATTTTCTAACATTGTGGCCAGGCTGCTCTAAAACAAACTCAAAGTGCTGTGCTGTAAGGAAAATTATGTCTTTTAAAGTGTAATTGGTTCACTGACTATTTAAAGACCTTTAAACACACACATACACACACACCCACAAACACACACTTTCTCTCTGGCATACATGTGCACACAAACACATTCCCAAGTGCTCTCTAGGCCAACAAGTAGAGGTAGTGGCCATTCACTAGAGCTCTATCGATCGTACCTGGCTCCGCCAAACTCTCTACTGTGTCATTCAAAACCTTTCAATTTTTAATCACCAGCTCCAACATCGGAACAGGTTTCTGTACTGTCAGACACATACACACATGCACATACATGCACACATATGTTGAAAGAATGCAAAAGCCACAAACACACACAGCTGCAAGTGCATATAAAAACTTTAAAATATGCATAAACACCCCTCTACTCTTACTACCCACAGTACTTCAAACATTCCCAGCCCTCCATCCCTACGAATATGCACACATACGTTTCACCATTACTAAAAAAAAAAAAAAAAGAGAGAGAGAGACAGATGCACAAATATGACTGAAAACATGAAACAACTGCTCTTTCAATGCCTGCTGAGAAATATGACTTTAAGACCTACATGCATGCACATATGGGGAGTGTGTTTGCATTGTGTGTATGAGAGGCATATAAAACCATGTGTTATCATTGAGCCCTGTCTATGCCCAGCCCCAGACTGTAGCCAGCTTTGACCTTGGGCTATGCCATATTCATTACATCATTAAGTTACCTCTTCATTAACTTTTCATTGTTTATGGAGGAGGCATCAGGGAGAAGAGATGGGGGGGTGAGGTGATGGGGCAGCAGCAGTGGTGGGGTGTTCTTTATCAAAAAAACCTTACCCACGGCTGGGTATCTGGGTATCTGGGTGGCTGCCCAGTAGTATGTACATCAGGCAGCTGCAATTGGGTGACTAACACATTTGGTGTTGCAGAGGGTTGCTGGCTTGAATCTCACAGTCTTGTAGAACTAGATTGCTAATGAAAGGAAAGGAAATGCATAGGTGATCGGCTCAGGTCTACTCTGGAAGGTGTGGTTCTTTTCTTTTACTATAAATCTTGAATCTGTGTGTGTCATTTTGTCCAGTCTGAAGGGATCCCAGGTTACTCTTGTCTAATAATGTAGTGGGGCAGGGTATTTCAGTCTCAATAAACACTGGATTTCAACAGAGCTCACCTGGATATTACACAGACGCTACAAAATTGTTTCCAGAATTGCGCTGACAACCTCAATCTCTGATTTGATAATGTCCAGAAGAAAGCTGTTATATTTTTACAAACAAATGATTCTATACATCTTCTTAACCCACTTAAGCTGCCAGGAGAATAAGGTAGGGATACAGGGTTTGTGGCCGTATAAAGTACAGTAGATGTGTTTTTTTCCAGATGTGAATTCATAACTTCCTTGTTTATGATACAGTTACAGTTAAGTTTTGGCAAATTAAGAAACATTGGTCAGGAATAGATCTGCAGGTTTGGTTTCAATACTAACAAACATGTCACATGTATTTTTTTATTTTTTTTTTTAATGTTGTTACTGACACTTAGGGGTGAGTATTTACATACATTCACCATGGCATCATTTTGGCCTCACAACACAATTGGACTGAAACCTGACCAACTGATGCAGCCCCAGATCATAACACTGCCCCCACAGGCTCATTTTGGAGGTACTAGGCATGATGGGTAATTACATCATCCACCAATACTCTCACTCTGATGAACCCATCACTCTGGACTCACCAAACAAAGTGATCTTTCTTTCTTTTTCCCATTGCTCCACAGTCCAATTTTCATGCTTTCTATCAAACTGATGGATGTTTAAGAAATGATAAAGTACTCACTGAATCAATTATCAATGAATTGAATGTTCATGCACATCCCTAGTGTCTAGATCTGCGATACAACAACAAAAACATTAATGCTCGTTGAGCCATCATTACATTTTTCACTAAACCTATTTATTGATGCAACATCTAATCTCTAGAAAACAGCACAGGAGACTATTGTTCATCAACATGGCATCTGATTGTATTGACCAGTATTCTATCCCAACCATTATTTTCTCTGGGCTGAAGTCATTTATATACGTACATCTAAGTGAGCCTTGACCACAAATGATCACAGTCTATTTTTTTCCACTCTTGCATTGTGGTATTTACTTGTTTGTTGAAATTTTTGATGTTTATCACTGTGTGTGCCGGTCCCTTACTGCTTGTATTTTAGGTGCATTTGGGCTGACCATGCTTAAGATTGGCTCTAATTATCCATCTATTTTGGACTGGGTCTGTGCACCCTCACTTCCAACCAATTCAGTGTCTCAAAACTGTATATATGCAGTCAGTTTCGAATAGGATTTCCAAGACCTTCACCCCCAGCTGCTCCACTATTTTTAATGGGCAACAGCACCCAGTAGAGAATATGTGTACTGTAACTGTGTAGAGCTGGATGTTCCTGAAAAAAGAGCAACAAGCTCAGTTGAAATTTCAGCAGATAAATAAAGATTTAAAATGTGGTATTTGGCAACATACATGAGGGCCTTAATGTGAAAATAAGCACTTAAAAATAGAAAGCACCACTTTTTTTTTTTTTATACAATCTATTACCATGAAACACAATCTATCCATCTATCTGAGATCTGATAGTGAACATATTTGCGAGTGCTGGCCTTGTAGCCACCAGGCACTGTTGTGCTTCCACACCACTCTGGCTTTCTGTCATTAGCGATGCATCGCCCCGACCGCAGGCACAGATTGTGTTTTTTTTTTTTTTTTTTAAAGGGAAAAAAAGCATCCTGGCCAGCCACCATCTACCATAGCAAGCCAATTATAAATGGCAAATCACTATACAGCATTGCTCACTCTCCCCCTCTCACTCACTCTTGTAACGGCAGCGCCTGGCTAGACTTCACTGCTTCTCTTGAATAACATGTGTAGATGGCCCTTTGTGTTACAAGCTGCTGGATGCTTGTTAGTTCACACTTTTTCATGGAGAGAGCTTACAGGGGGAGAAAGAGTGAGAGACATTTATACTTTATCACCTTGAGCTTTTTTTTTTCTGTGTGCGTGTCTCAGACGTGATGCCAAGTGTGATTCTAATTTTGTAGTCTTTGCTTTCAGGTGATATGAGCTGAGGTCAAATCACAGTTAAGTAGAATTCTTTAGGTAACGCATACCGCTGACATTTAAATTCACTTATCAGACACTAACAGCATAAAACAAGCTCAAAAGATTGACTTTTTTGTACCTTTTGAAATAAAACAGAGTAAAAATAGCCACGGGGTACCTTAAATACACTAAGTTACGACTAGCATAGATTGCGAATAAAAATCGGAGGCAAAATGAAATGGGAGAAAGCAGCTACACTATCCCACTTATTGTTCTTTCTGGGTGTTAGTTTCTTCCCTAATTCTTCCCACACTCTCTCAGTAAAGATCAATATTGACTTTGTGGTTAGACAATTCTTCATTCATAAATAAAAATGAAATGTATACAGGAAAAAATACAATTGCCAGTCGAGCAAAAAACGCTATTAAAAAAAACACACAAAAAAACACATTATATGTCGGCAAATTGGACCCACATTATGACAGGTTATACACTTTTCAGACATCACCAGATTACCAGCTTCAACTTGTTTTTTTTTTTCTTTTTTATCCTGTATCTTTGTTGTTATAACCTTAACATGTACATCTACACTGCTACAGTATATGTCATGTAATCTTTTATTTTTTGTTCCTAACCATCATTTTGATACCGATGCACCGCTTTAATTACTGTTTAATAAATACTTCACCTATTCTATTAGACATTAGATTCTTACACTTACCTGGAAAGCTTTTGCTGCTTTTTTGTAGTTGTAAATTAAATTTGCTGCTCCCCAACAAAAGAAGACGTTACGTGACGCTGTGTTTCCAACGTTCACAAATTCCCATAGAACTTATAACATAAACTAAAATTAAATAAATAGCTCAGAGACATGCTCATTCAAAATCCAATCATCATGATAAACAATAGTCAAGGCCACAAAACACTGAGGGGAAAAAAAAGGAAAGGGTAAGTCATGTTTTAGGCATGGAAAATTAGAAAATGGATGATTGCAGCAGCAGTACATGCATGAGTACCACACAGATACAAACACAAAGCCACCAACGCTTAATCAGTCAGTTGATGTTATCTTGCAGGACTACTTGCAAACTATACTGCTGTAAATGCGTGCAAATATACCAGGTCAGTTGTTTTTATTCTGGTTTTGCTGTGGTAACAATTGAGTTGTGGAATAATTGGCAGCTGCAACTAAAAGGCCAACTCAGCAGATCAAAATGCTCCTCCCTTCCTTTATTCACTCTTTATCTTAGCAAATACTATTGTGCAGTTGTTCTTGGGGGCACTATTATTAAATCTGCTGAATAAAATAGAATAAAAAATGAAGAGTGATTTTCCCCAATGCTGATGGTTAATACATTTAGAGATATGAATGTTACCATGCATGTTTTGATTTAAGACACTTACATTTGACATTTGGTTGGTATTTGACTGATTTAGGAAAACATCTTGGTTTAAGGAAGATTTTCATGCTCAAAAAGAAATAAAAGTGTTACAAATATCTACTTCTGGTCTGTTTTTTTTTTTTTTTTTCATAAGAGAAGCCTTGGTTACACTGTCTGCGCAAAGAAATCTGACTTACTTGTTACATATTCTGCGCTTCTCGACCAGCTGACACTTAACTGTGCTCTGAGAATTAACTGAAGCCAGAATATTGTTATTCTCGATACTAAAGCAGTTCCCCAATAATTACCTCTCTGCCTGCAGCTGCCATTTTAGCTGCCAAGGTATGAAGTTGCCTTTTGCCCCTGTAACGTGTCAAGGTCTCTTTATTTATCGTAGCCACACTCACACAAAAAACCAATCCTTTGTCCTTGTCGGATAAAATACATCCAACAGGCTTTGGTCTCCGTAACAGGAGTGAGACTGAGCATCACAGAGAGTGTAGGAGTTGTGAGATGAGATGGATTTTTGTCTGTCTGACAGGTTACATCCAACCTGTTTCCCTCTCTGTCTCAGAGACAGTTGTGTCTGCCTCACAGCATTACTGTCAAGCTGATCTATGATGGAACCACACTAACTTTCCTTCCCTGTGTTAGCCTTATGGCTGTATTCACAGACACTATGTTCAACTTTCAAAGCAGATACGCCTCTTGTAATGTTAGAAATCTGGAGACAAGGGCTGCAAAAGTAGTTTATGGGCATCAAATGCTATTATACCAATTACAAGTAAAGGGTTTTTTCACTTCTGCTCATATAAAGGCGAGCAGAATTAGGGAGTTAGGGAAAAAAATGGATACACTTATGTAAGCAACATTTTTTTTCCTGTCTCCCCTTATTTTCTTCTCTGCTTGTTTTCATCCTAATCTCAGAGCAAAAAAAAAGGCATACTTATATACAGCGGCCAGTTTTGCAGGACATTATTTACCCATAAGCAGTGAAACTGACAACTATGTTCAACTCCCTAAGTAGACATGCTTTTTAATGAGTTAACAACCTGTAGACAAGTGTTGCAAAGTAGTTCATGGACATTAAATGTTACTACAACAATTTAAAATGAAGAGTTTTTTTTTTTCACATGTTCTCATTAAAAAGTGAGCAGAATGAAGGTAAAAAAAAAAAAAAAAGTATGTTTGTGCAGACAGATTAAAACTCCTACCTCTAACAAGATAATTTAGTAATAGAAGGAAAACACTGCATATTTAGTAACTAATTTCTCAATTAAATGAGCTGTAACTTTAATTTTCTATGCAAATGACCATGAGCTTGAAGGTTTTCTGAAGTCCAAACCACCAACGTGAGCCTGGGTTTAACTTTTCGGAGATCCTGTTTTCAAATTTCATTACGTTAAGATTTTGCGTGCGAGTCATTTGTGTATTCTGTGTGGTTTTGTAGTTTAGCGTGACGCACAGCACAACGCTGACTGACTCTGGATGATTCAGCTGCGACTGGACAAGAGTAAGCAGTGCTGCAAACATTTCAAAACACATGTAGGTGGTTTTTACAACTGGAAATATGAGTTGGTGTATAAAATGCAGAGGTGACGAGGTGGATCAATAGCGTTAGCTCTAGCGCTAAGTGTACACTGTGTCGTCATCAGACCACACACAGACCTCACGTGTACCCACAGTAATCAGAGTGCAGCTTTCGCTATCTGACAGAGAGCACCACTTGGGAAATGAGGAAATGCGTGTGTCTGTGTGAGTGTGTGTGAGAGGGAGAGAAAGACCTCAGAGCCCTAGGGATAGTGTGTCACATAAGCTCCATCACAAGGCCGCTTTATTGGGCCTGGCATGGGTCAGACCCCTACTGTCATCTTCAAATATGCCTGCCACCTGCTCACACACACACACACACACACACATACAGCTACACACATGAACATGCACACACAACGGCATAAACATCCGTGCTCACACATCCATATGTGCGCACCATACACACACTCATGCATACACAAACCAGCACACATGGCTTGCGAAGAATTCATCTGGTGTTTTCCGGTAATTGCAACAAAAACACCAAATCTGGACGTGTCACGTTCATTTCCCAGGACCCCAGTGTGGAGGCCTGATTTCAAACAGCCTCCCCTTTTCACATGCAGACCTCTGTCCATTTTTTTCCCTCCTTCCATCTACCCTTCTTTTTCTTCTTGTTTTTTTTTTATATAATCCTTTCATCTCAGAGCAAAAAAAAAAAAAAGACAGACTTTTATTCACTGGCCAGGTTTGCAGACGGTTATTTGCTTATGAGAGGCGAAACTGACTGAAATTCTTTATTCATCTACCCGGAGAGTGTTCATGCCACTCTGCCTTCAGATTCCACATGTCTAAGATATACGCCCAGGCCTCTGTGCCAGGGACTCAGCCGCCAATAATATAAATTAGCAATGCAATAAGATTTGCAACAGTGCCACAATCAACCCTGAATGCATAAGCAAATCAGCCATTTTTCTCCCTATGTCTTCCTATGAATGGCAGTCTAGCTTTTCCCTTATAATTTCAATAGACCTAATAGTACATACATAACGCACAATCATTTGTTCTTGAATCTTATTTTAGTAATTGAAAGATATGTGAATGCACTTCTTTGCTATCCTACAAACAACTGGCACACTGAGCTCTCCATTATAGCAAAATTTGTGTTAACGTGTGTGTGTGTGTGTGTGTGTGTGTGTGTGTGTGTGTGGTTTTTTTTTTGTTTTTTTTTTTTTTATATCCTCAAGTATGGTTGTGTGTATGACCGTGTGAAACGGTGTGTGCACATGTCTGTTTTGTGTGCCTGCCCGTATTATGTGTGTGTGTGTTCCCTGATGGAGATAAGTCTGAGTGGTTAGGAGGGAACAGATGTCAGCTGGTGTCGGCTGCCAGGAAGACTGAACAAAGCCAATCACGTTGCTTTCCTGTCCAAAACGCATGGCAGAGGGAGACCTGCATCTAACAACAATTTGTGGCATTAACTCTGAGCATGCCACCCTGCCTGCACCCCACACCCACACAGACATAAATACACACAACCATCATCATCCTAATTCGAATAAATCTGGTAAACGACTGGTGGCGATATGAAAGATTGTGGAGGGAACTAACAAAATGGCGTCTGTAATATGATCTGCCCTTGTTGCTACAGTAGCTTAATCATTCATAAGCCCGTACAATGGAAGGACTGGCAGGCATTCCTGACTCTCCACCAGGGTCTTTGATTCTTTATTTAAATTATTCTTAACTCTTTCCTCTTTGTAACCTATAATTCATAAAGCCAGATGTCTGAACGTTCTACTTAAGCAAAATTGTGTCTTTGTTTTTGCTACATCAGTATAAGCCCCTAAAAGAGCATTAAATCTTAAGCTACTCACTGCTTCAAATGTTCCCTCTACTCCCTCTCTTTTCTGTCGTTCTCTATCTCTCCTACAAATCTTTCCCTCTTCTTCTTTCTCCATCGAACACAATCATATTAGCAGTAAGTTCCTTCATGCGCTAGGATAAAAGTGTAAAAGCTAATTTGGGAGAGAGACACACAAATCTTAATTCTTTGGGAAAGAGGAGGGTGAGTCATGCAGAAAAGCATATTCACCATGTATCATAAACAATAGGGAGTAATGAGAAAAGAGACACTCACAGATGCATGAAAAACAGACACAAAAGTCTATCTAGATTGTATCGAGTCCGATACGTTCAAATGTCCATTACAGTAACAGTTGTAGTGAATGGATACAAAGCGACAGTGGCACATCTGAATTCTTTAAACACTGAAATCACTAATTCCTATTTCTTTAGTCTCAATGACAGAGCTTCTGTTTTCGAGGAGGAGGCGCAGTAGTCTCAGTAGAACCGTATAGAGTCGTGTCCCACTGGGCAGAACAGGACAGAAAGGGCCAAACTGTCGCTGCAGACCCAGTTGGGTAGAAGCTAAAGGAACAGCAGAGGGACTGAGACATCCCATTTGGGCTAAGTGCACAGAAGTGACCGCAAGACCAAAACGCAACTATTTCAAAACATAATTACAGTCGCAGCTGATCCAATCCAACATGTTTGACGAGATCTAATCAAGATATCTGTGTCAAAGCAAAGACGTTTGAACACGCAAGAAGGAAAAAACAGCACAACACACACTTGGAGATGACAGAATAAGCATCAATAAGAAATAAACGTACGTGTGTGTGTGTGTGTGTGTGTGTGTGTGTGTGTGTGTGTGTGTGGTAGTTGCCCGCATCTTAGCCTTGACTGACAGATCCTTAGAGATTGTCTGTTACAAATCTGTTGACCTTTGACCTCCCTAGTGAGTTGTAAAAACCGCACTCCATTTCGTTTAAGACTTTAACAGCCCGCACAAGTACTCTGAATGTGTGTGCGTATGTGTGTGGCGTGTGCATCTGTATACGTATGTGCGCGTCTGTATGTGTGTGTGTATGTGTGTGCGTGTGGTGTAACCCTGAGGTTAAAGAGCAATCTGCAGCCAATTAAGCGCTTCACTAGGAGGGCTCTGCTTCCATGAATGAGAGGAATGCTCGACGAGCTTAAGAGAGAAGGACTTGACAGAGTGCTTTGGAAACAGTATGCGTCTGTGTGTTTGTGTGGTATCTGTGTGTCACGGTTGAGACATTTACAGTGCAGGTTTGCGCGCTGGTAACAATTAAGTGTCAGCGAGTTAATGTATGGGTTTAAAAGTTCAACACATTCAGAGGTCTGGTTTGGAACACGAGTGCTTAAAGGCAACAGATCTGAGCTAAAAAGTACCACCTGCTGAGGGTACGGAAGGTTGAAGTTTACTGCGACGCCGATATGCATCAGTGTGTTTGTTTCCTTGTTTAAACAATTTAGCAATACATTAACAATGAAGAAATCTCCCCTCTGTTCTTTTGCTTCCTCTCTTTTAAGGTGACTCTTATTGAAGATGGATGTGTGAATTGTTACCATCCTACTTTGATCACTGTTTTGGACTGACCATGAATAAAGCTATATAAATCCGGAAGGGACTGATTTTTGCTTCTTTGAGTTTGCATTGTCTTGGGTGAAACAATAGGAAATTAGATCAAAATCTACCAATAGCTCTTACTTGTGTCACTTTTAACAACTGTATTTGAAAATAAAATCTAATAAAAATATAAATAAAATACTGATGCACTCTTAAAGTTGTAAGAAAAAGTTATATATCTGCGGGAGTGTGCTTTCATAATGAAAAATGGCATTTGTGTCAGCCATATGCTTGATCTAAAAACACTCTTAGCTGTAAATAAATGGATGATGACAACATGATGAAAACTCAAGCCGTGCAGTAACCTTTCAGTTGAATAAAACTGACTAGAGAGAAGTTGAAGTCATAATCAGTTACACACAAACAAGGGACAAAATAATGACAATCATGAACATGACACGCTGTCATTAGTCTTAAAAACAGTCTTTTCAGATTTAATTTTAACACCTTATTTGTGCATCCATGCTCTCTATGACTGAGCAGCTTATAAAGAAAGAGTAGAGGATGAAAGTAGTGATCTAATCAACTTAGCCACAATGTCTCATAAGAACCTGCTATGATTTTCTGTCTTTATTTTTGCTGTTTTAATGTGTCAGTTTGGCATTTTTTCTATTAAGATTCCTCTAACTAATAATGCATGGAGCAGAGGAAGGAAAAGGAAGTGGGAAAGTAAGAGGACAAGGGGGAGAAAGGGGGGAGTTAAGGAGGGTTGGGTCGATGTCCGTCCCGCTCTCCTCCTTTCCCCACCTGCACCTCCTCCCAGCAGCCCACGCCATCCATCAGAGGGTGAGCAGAGAGGATCGGGCCCAGAGTAATGAGCCGTAGGCCCCCTTACACGTGTTGACGCGCCGCTAAATAAGATCCATTTACCTAGGCTACCGTCGCCCTCCCTGCCACCCCCCACCGCCTCTCGAACACACCTTTCATCTCCGAGGGTCATACCACAAGAACACACACACATGCTGGTGCACACAGGCAGCGTTATGTGTGTGTGTGTGTGTGTGTGTGTGTGTGTCTGTGTGTGTGTGTGTGTGTGTGTGTGTGTGTGGACTTCCGCTCCTCTTTGGGTAGTAGTGTCTATCTGTAAATCCGAATACGCCTGTGTAAGTGTTTGTGAAAGCCTATCTATGTGTCTGTTCCCCTTGTGTGTGTGTGTCGACTATACAGCGATTGTGAATGTGCGTGCATGCGTGCGTGCGCCTGTGGGCAGGGAGGACGGCGTGGCGATCCAGTTACTCAAGACAGACAGAAGCAATCGTTCTCCAGTTACAGAGTTTTCTCTGAGACTTGAGGGCATCACTGTCAAGTGTCGGGGCCATCAGGGAAGTCTCGCTTTAGACGATTACACTCGATCTGGTGTGGGTGTGTGTCAAAGTGTGTGTGTGTATCACGGGAAGGGGGCCACAATGTGACCTCCTATGGTTGCAGAAGGGCTTTAGGGGTTTTTTCATTGGATTTTTTTTCCTCAATCAGTGATTTTATTGGGGTTTCTTTTTGGCTTTTTCTTGCTCCTCTTGACTTTAACCAATGGTGGCTGTACATGTTTGATACTTTGAGAACAGAGATTGGATTGAAGTTACAATAATGCTCAAAAAATCTCACTATGTGTGTGCATTTGCTCCATTTTCTTACAGTGTACTTGATCAGTAATCATGAACCTAACACTATTTTATACTAACCACTGGGAATAGAAACTGAGGTCCAAAATAATAAGTGCCTGCGAAAGGATAACACCACTATTCGAAATGCAACACATCAAAATATCTATCCCCTACAACTTGAGACCAAAATAGGACTAAACACGTGCTACTTTTTAAGTGACAAAATCCACGTTCCTGCAGTTAAACTGGTTTTTAGCCACAGTTTGTTGTCAGTGTGAGAATGTGTATATGTGTAGAAGGAGTCGAGGGAGAACCAGGGCTGTAGCAAAATCACAATCTGCCTCGTTTTAGAACAAGCTATTTCCTCTCGGTTTGTCTGCCCGTCCACTGTCCTACCACTTTCACAGCAGCCTAACTGTCTAATGATGCATTTAGAGGTGGCATTAAGCAGAGGAGAGGGGGAGGGATAGGAAGAGAGGCAGAGAGCGGTCCATTCAGAATATGCAACTGGTTACAATGGTAAAAAGGTGTGCGTCATACTTAGCTCCCAACGTGAAAACCCCCCACTGTACAGGGGCAAACACTGCTTTATACAAAGCATCCTCACCTAACAAAAGAGGAGACAGGGGGAGCAAGGGAGAGAAAGAGGAAAGAGAAAATGTTTGCAAATCATAGGAGGAAAAAAAAAAGGTAAAAAAGAAAAGTGAGACAAAGAGAAAAGGCCAGAGGAGGAGAAAAAAAGCAGGCGGAAAAAGAGACAGATGAGTGAGCAAGGCTTTAGTGGCGCTGTTGGGGCGAAAGAGAATGCCACTAATAATGAGATGTCTATTTTACCCACCAGCTCTCTGTCTCTCTCGCTGCTACGCCTGTTTTCCTCCGGCCCCCATTATCAGTGCACTTGAACCCGGGGATAACAATGAGTTCACAGAGATTGAGAAGTGCCGAGGCCTTAATTGTATGTATTTAGTCACGCAAACAGAGGCAATGGCCTGAGAACGCCTAGTTAGCCAATGACATCATTTAGCCACACAGCCACTTTAACTCAATGGGGCTGCTGTGGCATACAGCTCTGTCACTATACCCTACGCCTGCCTGCCATCTCTCCACGTCCCTCTGATTGTTACCACAGAAACATTGCCTATATCTTATATTATTCTTCATAAAATCTAATAAAATACTCTTTCCTCTTCAGCACACAAGGATTATTTTAGCATTAGCACATTTGATCAATCAATAATATGTGATCATTTGAGATGGCAAATAACTAAAAGTCAATGTGTGTCTATATTTGACATAGAAAATGAGCATTTAATGTGTTACAGATCACTGATTAGAATCTCTAATGGCAACTTCTAATCTTTCTCGCTACTTATTAAACTGGTGAGCACTGTCTTTATCCATTAATTAACTGCTTGGTCATTACTAAATGGTCAGAAAAGAGCAAAAAAATACCCATCACATTTCTCCACAGCCCAAATGCGAGTTGTTAAATTGTTAACTTAGTCCAAGCAACAGCCAAAAAAACAATTGTATTTAATTTATGAAGGTCTGAAAGAAAGAAAATTAGTAAACTATCACAACTGAGAAGTTGCCAACAGTAAAAACTACGCATTTCTGCAGATAAATTACTTAAGAATTTACTTCATTACTTGATGCACTTCAAAATGCATCAAGTAATTGTTCATTTGACTACATCAGCCTCTGCGTACATGGTCAAAGTTCTCCAAGGCTTCATCTGCAAATATGGGCAAAAAGGAAGTGACCCTTTGCTCTCTGTGTTTGTGTAACTGTGTGTACGAGTGTGTGCAGTGTGTGTGTGTGTGTGTGTGTGTGTGTGTGTGTGTGTGTGTGTGTCTGTTTGTTTGCATGCATAGTTTTGACAATCAATGCTGGTTGCTGGCAGTCACAAAGACGATGATGGCACCGAGATGTTAGTGTGCCTCACTTGCTCGGCACAAAGAAGGGTATGCGTGTGTGTGTCTTTCTATGTGTGTGTGTGTTTGTAAAAAGGAGGGGTGCTTCTCAAGCAGGGATGTCAGCACTTGAAAAATCAATCACCATCTGGGCTCATTTCATACAAAGGACAGAGGGAAGGGAGGATAACTCACACACACAGACACTTACATACACACACACATCTAGCATCTTTCATTTCATGCAAAGACAACAGAGGGCAAAAATGTACAGCAGCGAGGTGCCCCTCTTGTCTCCTGCCTTTTTGTTTTAAGTGAACACTTCACTCCTCCCCTGTATCCTGCTGGTATAAAAGCAGGTGCAATTTCCTCCTCTCCCTCGTACCTCCACCCGACCATTTTCAAATCGGAGGCAGTGGCGGCTGCGGTGAACAGGGAGTGTACACTTGAGGAGCAAGGGGTCGAACATGGAGGGGTGTTTTCAGTGGAAAGTACTGGCCATGCTGGGGCCTATCTAAGCCATTAGGCCAGTGCTATGTGAACACACAGCATCAGGGCCGGCGCACAAGGTCACCCAAAGCAAACAGGGATAAGAGGAAAGAAAAGCAAAGATTCATCTGCTTGAGTTAGCACCTCAGGTCAATGGGTTTTCCTCCTATTCACCAGAGCACGGCCTTCATTTACAGATACTGCTTAAAGTCGCATTCAAAATCTGTTTTCAACTTCACATAAGGCACTTTTATATGAGAAAAGTGAATGTTTTATGCAAACAAGAATTTTTTTAAGTATGCACAAAAAGCATCAGAGATTGAAAGCGCGTGTGTGTATGTGTGTGACATGATTTTTGCTGCGGCGCTGCCTCCTTTCAGTAGCACAGCTGTGTGAGAAATACCAGTGGCAGAGGCTGCTGAGGCAGCGAAAGCATTTAATACTCGACAAACAGTTATCTAAGCCCATGTCCAATAGCTAGACACCACTGTAATGTGACCTACATACTAAGTGAATAAGAATTTTTTTGTATGTTGGTTGGGGTGCTGTGGGGGTACGAGGCACAGGGTGGGGGGTTTTAGGAGTGCAAGTGAAGAGAACTCATTCAATTGGCAGTAATAAAACAGCATAGTATTCCTTTTCGCTACGCTTTTGACTCTTTTTGCTCCCACTCTTTTTTTTTTTTTCCTTTCCTGTGCAAAAATAAAGAAGTATAATGTAACAGAACATATTGTGCCCGCCCAGGCATTGAATGCTCCCCCCGTTTAAAAAAAAAAAAAAAAAAACTCTCTGGAATGAAGAGTTTTTGTCTATTTTTTAAGAAACTTATGAAACAATAGATGATGTTGATATAGCAAAGGGGAAAAGCTTAAAAATATGTCCATCTATTTTACATTAATATTACAATTCTTGTAATACATGTACTTCACAGTATAAATTCTTATTGTTTTTTTGGTGCCAAACCTTGCGAAGGGCACTGTTTGGGCGAATTATGGGGCACTAAATTAAAAGCCCATTATGCATAATTTGAGGCAGAAATGGACAGATTCACTTCAGAACAATTTTGATAGGTTTGGTCCCAGTCTCAGCCTAAAAATTGATGAATGAATAAATGCACACATGCACACCACACACACAAACACACAGTCAATCTGCCTGGCCACATCAACAGAGCAGGTGTCCTTAGTAATGCACCATCGCGCACTTGGATCCCTGCATCTCAGAACAGAGGGAAAAAAGGGAGGAGGGAAAAGCAGAGAAAGAAATAAAGGACAGCTAGAGGAAAACTATGTTTTAACTGTTTAAATGCAGGGAGCAAGTGTCTGTGTGGAGCAAGTGTTGTGTTTATTTGTAGGCTTGGTCGCTGCTTACATTTGGCGACATTATAAGTATTAGTCACCAAGCTAGAGGTATCCCAAATTATTTGCGATCTGTCTGCCTCCGCCTTAACGGACACGGCACACCAGTGAAACTTGTTTGAATGCACCTCTTTTTTTATTTCTCTGCTCAAAACCAGCAAACTCCTACACTCGTTATTTTAGGGATGATCAAAAACATTGAGATGATGTATTTTCGGTATCCATATGAGAAATATTTATCAGGAAAGGCAGGCCGCAAAACCAACTGAGGAGAAACTAAGCAGAAAGAGATGTACTTAGTAAAGACCATGCTTTTGCCCCCTGCTGAGTCTCAGCTACATGGTACATAAATAACCATTATGAATCATGCTGTTTGGTCTCACCCTGCCGTTTCTCAAACAAGATTCAGTTTCCATTTAGCTACAATGGTGACGAGCGAGCCTCCTGTGACAGCGCAACAAAATAAAACGAGTTATCTGTTTGCCTTGTGCCTTAATTTGCCATAATGTACAAAAATCTAGTAAGTGTATTGAGTTTGGATAGTCGCATTTTCAGACAGTCAGTGTTTACATTTCAACTAGTCTGCCTAATAGGCTCACATCCAGTCTAAACCTACAAGAGGCCAGAGGGCGAACCAACAACAAAACAGCCATGCAGCTCAGATGAAAAGACAAACTGCTGCTCAAATAAGACCATTAGTTTGCACAAAAGGAGAAGTCTAAGAGGTTAGCCATCCATTATCATAAAGAATACGACAAAGCCACCCGTATAAAAAGTTTACCTATAGGACTAATGTGATAAAATGAGGTTGGAAAAATCCATAAAGTCAATAAGATGCGTTCAGTCATGCCATTAGCTGTGTCAGCCGTGGATTCGTGCCGGTGTTCATGCCTGTTGTCATTCGTCGTCTTTGGCATCAGTTCAGAGTCAATGTCTTGGGTGGTTTTACTCACATCAGCTACTGTGGTCTAGGAGATTACACTACACAAATGTTACCCCGTGGCAAATCTATGTTAAGGCTGAGCATTTTAAACCTTGTAGCAGAAATCAAGCCCCCATTCAGAGTATCTGCTTTGTAGAACTTAAATACATCCCAAAGTGTCCATCAACAAAGGCCTCTACCCTTCCTCCTCGCTCTCTGCAACACTTTAAGTTTAGGATTGTTCAGTGGGCCTGTGGGTGGGTTTTTCATTCTTTCCCATTCTTTCTTTATTTTGTTCCTTCTTTAGAGCATTAGGGCGACCAGCCATTGAACTACAACCGCTACTATAAAAATTCATCAGGATTAAAATGACCTCACACACAAAATTAAAGTTCCCCAATGTACACAATAAGGGGCTGTATCTTTTTTAAGACATTCTCAGCTTCCTTGGGAACAGGATTGTTTCTTGACAAAGTGGTCTCTACTCAACAATGAGCACCTTTCAGACACACACAGGGACTGCCTTTAGAACTGCGGAGAGAGACGGATTTCACATATCAATCAAAAGAGGGAGGAGGGGGGTGAGAAAAAGGGTCCTCGTCTGGTGAGAGTGGTCCTTCAGAGACCATGAACAGATTCAAATGGAGTATATGCTTTTCTCTCTTACCGCCACTATTCATAATACTAGAGGACACAGGAGTAGAGGAGAGGGAGGGGAGTCCTCTTAACACCTTTTTTATACTTGTCTTCCCTTATATGGGGACAGAGGCATGGTTCCTCAGCCTGGCCCTGAAATAATAAGACTGTAGCGGATGCCTAGATTGTACGACGCTGAAGAAAAGTTGCTTTGTAAAGAGGCCAAGAGGGCTTACTGTATTCAGTTTGTGTGCAAGCTTTCATGTTCTTGAGTTTGTACATGCGAGTGCTTGTATGTGCGCCCGTCTGCGTGTGTGTGGGGGTGGGTGTGTCATTCCATTCCACCTGCACGATGGCATAATGAGCCCATGAGTGTGTGCACTGGGCCACAGCCACCCACTGCGCCAGCCATGCACACCACTGCAGCTAATCATGTTGAAAATGAATAAGGTGTCAGTGCAGGTAATTCACAGCTGTATTAAAGCACCTCAGCCCAGATATAAGGTACATAAAACAAATTAAATATAGTATTCTATTATAAATATAGAATATTTTTGACAGCTGTATTAATGGCTGCACCTTAAAGGTCCTCTTAATAGGTCACTGGCTGCATGCTTCACCTTATATACTAGGAGTTTTGAGCTCATCCCAGATGAGCACATCAGAGGAACACAGAGAAAGCAAGTTAGTTCAGTTTGGAAGTAGCTCAGTTTGGTTCGTTTTCATTAATTTCACTGCAAAATCTCTCCAAACTCTTTTACTGCAATGTTCAGGCACTTATATTAGCATAGAGAGAGATGCTAAGCTCTGCTGTGTGTAATGAGTGTTGTAATGTTAACATTTAAAAAGATGTGTTTTCCTGACCAGTGCTTTGGTTACTTAAAACTAACCATGTGTGAACTCAAGTCTCTAGTGAGCTGCACTGTACATAGCCTCCATACACCCCAACCATCCGTCATCTGCAGCTGGAAGGTGATGGAAATGGAGCACTTGACTCATTCTGAATAAAATCTAGTCATGATGACTTTTACCAGAGAACATACTCACCAATGCAATTTTTGTTACATAAACAGAATACAATAGAATTTATGACAGTTTTCACAATATAGCTATGACTAATTGCTGACAAGAATAGGTAATCAGTAGTAAGTAGCAGCTATCCATAAACATGTGGGAAAGAATATTCAATGAATCATCATTTTGAAAGTCAAATGAATTTAACTTACACCAATTTTACTGAAATTTATCTAAACACTTGTAAAATACCTTGTAAATTACTTACTTTGTCCTGCTTGGACTTCAGTCAGATATTAAAGTAGATCTCAGCAACATTGGTAAAAAAAAATATATATTAGTATTCTCTGCATCTATGTGTGGCAAATGTGTGCTATTTTTAAAGAGGGATGCTGTGAAAGTGTGGAATTGGGGACAAGGCAGCCTTGCACCGGGCCATGACACAGACTTATGTTAAACCTAATTAGATCATGATAATAGCTTTAGGGCCCCAGTGATCAATGCTAGAGGTCTGTGGAGATGAACTTTCCTTAAGTTTCAGGCTGAGCACTGGTTGTACTCATTTTTTTTGTATGCACACACACACACACACACACACAGTGTATATGCAGTATTAGATTTTGAAGAGAAAAGATTACATTAACTGGCAGCTTTGGTTTGTTTGATTGGAATAGTGCAGTTTGCCTTTTTTGTGTTGTTGTAAATAAGTAAAGTATGTTCGTTTCAGTGGATACGGCGGTTGTTGGAGTCCTGAAAATGTATAAAAACACATGTTGTTTTTATAGCAGAAATTCATAAAAACAAACTAAAATCTCCCAAGTTCTGAAATCCTGCCTAATAATGCAATGCACACACCAAGTATCGACAAAGAAATAAACTTGCTCATTGCGAAGTGCTTTTCGTCAACAAACTTATGGTGGAGTCTAGTCTACAGCTTCCAGACTTCTCAAATCACTCTCGCTGAAGACAAAGAGGATTCCTTATGCTTCCATTACAATCCATTATTATCTAATGTAATTTGTGTAATGTAATATTTCAACACATCTGTGTCTGCTGACATGCTAGCTAGCTAACTTGTGATTAGTCTTGATACCGGATGCTTTGGGAATCCCTGCCCGTATCGGTTGTGCTTGTACCAGTTATGAACTCTCAAAGCTTCTTCTTTGCTCCAATTCAGTGCGAGGTGTAGAGGAGAACATTCAAGAGACATCATGGGTAAAAATACAAATGATGACTGACCAAACCAACAGTAGCTAACAGATTGCATTGTACTTTTGTTTTGCACACTGTAATTACCTTTGGACAAGCTCTGGTTTAGAACCAACATTCTTGGCCTTTTGAAAACTCCCCCACCCTTTTAAAATCACAACTGTCAACTGTTCAGGCTGGCATTTGCTCACTGTAGCCTTGTTTATTTGTGTCTGCTCAAGACACACAGGAATCATTGTCATTGTCAAAATTATATGATGCCAACCAGTGTTTTTAGAACCACCTCCATTAAGCAATTAGGTAGAATAGATACTCTTTGAAGACCTTTAACCTAAAATAATTCCAGTCTAACATTTTCATCCAATGTATCATCATCACCCCAATTTTCATACTTTTTCTTACTGACCATAGAGTGAAAAAAAAAAGTAAAGTGTCCATTTTAATTCTAGTATTACTGGAGATTGACCAATTTGACACCAGAATTGCATGTCTAACTGTAAAAATCACTGGATAGTGAGGGGGGGGGGGGGGTCATGCTCTTGAGTTGCTTTGCTTTAGCCACATTGTACAAGTTGCATGTTTTACGAAGCCAACACAATCTCTGATTTCCAACATCCTTTTGATAATGAGTAAAATTGTGACAATTTGGATAGTGACATGAAGTCATGTTCCTTTGTGGGGTTTCAGAGTTTATCCTTAGGACAAGAGGTAAAGAGTTTAGACAACTTGAGCACACATTCAGAATTTGTCTCATGAAAAATAAAACTGCCTCATCATGGTGTTCAGTGCTTTTAAAACTAGCAAAACGTGGGAGCAAAAGAACTTCAATTGTGGTTGAAAGACTGTCCATGACCCACTGTCCACTCATGACTTCAATCTTTGTGCTGTTGCGTGCTTGTAGATGCTGTATTTATGTGCATTGTGGGTGTTTGTTTTGTTGCCTTTCCTAAGCCTTTTGCTCTCCACCACTCAGGCCTCATCTCCCATGACATGAAGGATTTCATAAACATTATTTGCCAGAGGTCAACTTGATTCATAATCTATTAGTGATGGGTCAGTTTGTCTTTTCAGGGGCATTACCCGACTCGTTCCAGTTTGACATGCTAGCCTGCTTGCTGCATAGATGACCAGTGCTATTATAAAACCAACGATGAAGAACTGGTAGGATTTGTTTGATAAAGTTTCAGGAGCTATAAAAACCATGAAAAATACCAGAATTTGAGAATACACACCTCCATGTTGCCGCTCTCCCCTCTTGGTCCAAATCAGAAGACTGATTGAATGTTAACAGCAATTGGTAATTCATAAAAGAGATGTTCTACATCCAGAAAACAGAGTCCAGAGAAGGGGATAGAAGTTTCCTCTCACATCATTTGAATTAAAATAAACTGTAACCATGGAATTCTTAATGGAATTTTTGAGCAAATGACACTACAAATCTATCACTGCACCTTTAAGAATACCAAAGAAGTGTTTTATACACTGTAGCATTGTTAGGAATTAATCCATCATATTCCAAGTGGGCAGTACAGTATGAATAATTTAATAGGAGCTAAATATAAGCCATGAATAGATCTGTCTATGGATACAATAAGCTGTCTAGACAAAGGTATACTGGATTATATAATGACCCCCTGAAACCTTTTAACAAATCAAGGTTTAACATCATTTAGGATACAAACTTCCTGACAGAAGAAGGCATCCTTCTGTTTGGTGTCAATTGGTAAGGCGTTAAGCTTTCCATGGCGACATCTATCTCTCGCCACCACCTTGAGGGCATCTTTTTAGCAGAGGAATTTAGCCATTATGTGGCATTAACCTCATTAGAAAACACTCTTTAGCTGCTCCAAGATAAAATTGATTTACAGCTGCCATTTCCACCACTGCTCTCGATCAATGGTTAAACTATCCCTTTTATGGCCCTGTGCACACTCTCTGCTCTTTTCTCCAGTTTTCTTTAACTGCTCTTTAATTTCATTCCCCCCCTTCTCCACTCTTGTCCTTGTGCCAGGTATGTAGTCACAGAGTGGAAGAGGGCCTTTCTCTATTCCCCCATGGTCAAATATGGGACTGGATAAATTTTTTGAGAGTGGATAAACATGATAGGATCACTGGCAGATTTCTTGAACCAATTAAGCATAACGTTGCTGTCTTAGTCTTTTTTAGATGTAAGACTTTCACCACGGTCAGCTCAGTTTGCGTGGGTGGTCCTAATTGGGGTTACATCTTAACAAAATGTTCTAGAGTGTTTGCTTTCCGCTGTCATTGAGGTTGCCGCTACAGTATCATAATTTAAGAATGTGATGAGCCTCAGCAGCTGCAGATGCATGACTATGTATTAAAAAAACAGATTGCTGAGGGATTATGGCCATTGGATCTTGTAGGCATTTAGGGGTTAAAATGGTGTCAAGTTGTCAGTATTATTTTAGAAAAGTTATGCATCCACTAAAGTTAAAGGAGACGAGGACTGGTGTTGTGGGTATTGTACCTACCAGAATTCTTAAATCATTACAGCTGTAATTGTCCTGTAGCATGTTAAAAAGTTGAACATTTGGCAGATAAGTTAAAATGATGTACTCAAAATCAGTTTATAGTGTATTGTATTGTTTATTGTAATCAATAACTGCAGCATTGCATTGAGTTTTTTTTTTTTGTTTGTTTGTTTTTTAAACTCAAATATAGTGAAAATACACAGTTCTAAACAATCGTGAGCTACTATGCCTATTTCCACATGACGTTGATGGCTAAGACTGTGTACAGCTAAGCCAAGCAGAAAATCCACAATCTATGTTTGTGTGGCCAAATGTCAGCATATGCCCTCCCACCTCTGACAGCTCAGGTTTATGTGGACGTTTAAGCAAAACACGCAACGCTGTATTTCTTTGACAAATCAATACGACCACCATTTCAGCACTACTTCCCTCCCTCCTTCTCCTGCTCGCTCTTCTCTCATCTCCCTCTGTCTGGGAGAATTGATCCGCACGGATGGAGTGATATCAACCGACGGATAGAGTGATACGCCCTGCTCCCTCCTTCCTACCCTCCTTTCACCGCACTTTTGACACATAAATAAAATATGTGGCCTTTTTGTTTCGATTCACCACGGCGTTAGCTCTGAGAAAGGAATATGGTGCACGGGGCTCACATGGAGCTGTTGGTAGACGAGAGGGAGCTGAGAGTCGGCTGGTTGCCATCATTCACTGTTCACAGGCGCCCTACAAAATCCCCTGAACTTTCCGACATATGCATTTGTTAGAGTGACGCAGTCAGATTCTAAAGAATGGCATTAGAAAATAATGTGAGCTCTAAATTATTCAGGCATTTTTTCTTTTGCCATAATGCTTCACTTTACAACCACACACAGCTGCACACACACACTAACACACAGACACATGTACATATCCTCCCACTCACATGTGAATTATAGCAGATCCATTTAGTGTCAGCATCCAAATTTAGCAAAGGAAAGGATGAGAGAAGGTGCTGCGAGAGGAGAAGAGTTCACCAACTTTGTCATGCGACTGAATTAAGGTGTCACACCATCATCGCAGCCAATCCTCACTTTAATATTAACTGAAATAAATCACTAACGCTATATGTGTTAGCCCTGCTATCGCTAGGTCGGTGTTCAGCCACACCTTGGTTAAATATCCCTGATATGATGGCAAAGGCATTTCCACGGCTGGACTAGAAATAGCTGCTAGGTGAACTAACCTCTCATCCTGGGAGGAGGCCACAGCTTCAGGCCTGGATCACACAGGCCTGCAGGGTTTCCACTTCTGTCAGTCAGGAAGACACACAGGACTCTAGAGGTTTGTAGGCCTCTCACCTCTCCTGACCTTCACCTCTGTTGCACCCCTCACACCCTCCTCTCTGCTGCTAAAGCCTCCAAGTGCAGATCAAGTCCCACATACACACACATTCTCACCTATATTACATAACCTAGGAATGCTCAACACAAAATGACAAAAGAGGTAGGAGACAGCCGGCTTGGACTTAAAGATAGACAGAGTAACCCTACTACAACGGATAACTGATGGGATTAAATAGGAATTATCTGTTGATATGCCCATGCAGGCCTTCTGTACATCTACATACAACGGAACATCCCAGCCAACTGCTGCGAGTGTCTGTGCCCATGTATGTGTGCGCATGTGTCATTATCATGATCATCCTCATCATAATGATCGTCATCATCACCCCACACGGATTGCATCATGGTACAGATAACTACAACCTGCCATAAAAGGGCTGATCAAACTCTCCTTCTTCTGTATGTTTGCTCTTTATTTATTTTTTTGCATGTCTTCATTTTCCTGCCACACTAATTCATACTACCACTAAAAATATATCTTAATATTTAAATGCAGTGGTACCATTTCCTCCACCTTCCTTCTGTGCCCCACTTCTCTCTTTGGCTTTTCTTTATTTATTTATTTTTTGTTTTACCCCAAATCCATCTTCCACACCCTCCTTCCACTCCCTCCCCCCTTCCCTTTCCCTTGCCCCGTTCCCTCCCTCACTTCCTCTTCCCTGAAAACCCTGAGTCACCTCAGACGGTGGGTGGGGGTGGTTTCTCAGACAGCGTGACAGTGTGCTTAGCCCCGTTAAGCCAGCTTCAGCTTCAGCTCCACTTCTGGTCGGCACGGATCAGGGAGCCCTGGGAGAGAGCGAGAGACACAGAGAAACACAGGGAGAGAGAGAGAGAGGGAGAGAAGATAAGGAAAATGCTGAGTTCACTGCCACCACCGCTCCCCTCTTCCTCCCTCCCCTCCCTCCCTGTGCTTTCAGCATCCCCTCCTTGGGAAGGGGTTTCCCCCCTGGAAAGAGGAGGGGAAGGTGAATCGACTGCTGCACTGCTGGCTGCGCTGCAATAACCTCTGAATACCTCCAGCTCTGTGCTTATTCTCCCCCTCCTCCTGTTCATCTTTTACTCATGCTGCTCCTGAAATGATTTTTTTCTAGATGTCATCGATATCCCATATGGCATATCAGTGCCACACCTCCAAAATTGTAAATGTGCATGAGTTTGTGATCTTTATTTAGCATATCATTGTAAGGTTTCAAAGTTGTCAAACCTGTTTAGTCCAGTAAAATAATTAAATATTAATTATTGTTGATATACTGGGGGGGGGGAGCTAAAATTTAAATATATACATATACAGAATGCTGTATTTATTAGTTTGCGTCAATGCAAGAAGGTCCTGGGTTCAATCCCTGTGCTGACTAATGTGGGCCTTTCTGTGTGGAGTCTATGTGTTCTCCTCCCACCATCCAAAGACAAGCACCTTAGTGGGTTAACTGGCCAATGTAAATCATTTGTAGGCCTGACTGTGAGAGTAAATGGTCTGTATATGTCAGTCATGTGATGAACTGGTGACACATCTGGGGTAAACTCTGCCTTTGCCCATTGGTAGCTGTATTGGACTCTGGCATCCACACGAGCCTCTCATAGACACATTAGTTCAGAAAATTAATAAATGAATGAATAAATGTAATATCAGTCATAGTATAATATGCACAGTGTAAATATACAAGTAATCTAATAATAAATGAATATCAGAATGCTCTGCGACCTAAAACGGTAGCCAACAATATCTTTATATTGAAATTCAATTGATACTGCTACTGCTTAAACAATTTCTTTTGAACTTTCGTTGACTGTAAATAACATTAAACATATATCATCTGCAGGTTTAGGCTTTAAAAGTAATAATGTTATATTTTTTTTATGAAAAAAGTTTAATAAGTACGCTACTGTATGGTAATTAACAAAGAAGACAGTTCTGTAGTTAATGTTTGCCACTAGCTTTGTCTTTATTTGCACACTGTGAATACCATTAATAAAATCTTATAAAAACAATTTTAACATCTCTATGAGTCAATTGATGATTTTAAGTCTTTATCTGTTCATTGGAAGTGCAGCCTGCAGACTCCCCTCATGCAGAAAAGTTGTTTCAGACATCTGAACTCCCCCTGCACATTAAAGCATTATGGCAAAAAAAGAAGAAAAAAATACTGCTCCTGCGTAGATCTGCAGCTACATATTTCATGCAGTAGATATCCAGGTCATTAAGCAACATTTTGACACCTCTGTTATTTACTACCCTGAGCGGTTTCCCACCTCGTTTAATCAGACTTTACTAAAACCCGCTGACTCAGAGAGAAACCTTCTTTCTCCTGTTCTGTTTATGTTTATCTCCTCTGCTTTATTCTGCTCTCTGCCTTTCTCTCTATTTTCCTCTTTGCTTACTTACTCATATTTTCCAAAACGTCTATTTCACGTGAGGTTTGGGGGTAGGCAGAGCCACAGGAAAAAAAAGAAAAATCACAAAAGAACAAATAAAGCAGAGGCAGTAAAGCAGAGTGTGTTCCTCAGACATGAAAGACTACAGTTATCAAAGCAGAGAAGGTCTCAGCTATGTGTTGTAACAGCCAGATACTGCGCACAGAGTGTAACTTGCATTATCATGGTGGTCAGGTGATAAACTTCTAAATGTGTAATTTTGACGTGTTTTACCAAAGCAGCATCACAATCCTGCATCTCCTCATCCGTCAGTGAGTGATATTTAAAACATCCAAAGTGGAGTGCACCGTTTTTGCCTTAGAAGTGGTTTACCTTCGATTTTCTCTGCTGGGAAGGGATCACTTGAGACAGGAGGAGGAGGTGGATTGAAGAGAATAAGATGTGGCTCAATACAAGTTATCTTTAATGGAGGGATCCGAGATGGAGGGATTTGAGGGAATGAACGGGAAAAAAACATGGTTTTAGATGTAAAGTGTTGACAGCTGTGTTTGGTGCAGTCAGACTCTGGGGTCAGGTGCCACACACACACACACACACATACAAACAAATGTTCACACGGCACACATATATCAGCTGTCCCTTGCTAAATGGAAGCTGGATGTAATATTGTTCTCGTCACGACGGCCATCTGATGTCAATTTCACACAGCGGCGAGACCCTCCGCAAGCTGCTCTGTACACCAGCCACACTGGTACCAAACAAAACCGGCACACATACAAAAGGTGTACTACAGCTACAGAGATGTGTGTACCCGCTTTCTCTTTTTCCCCTCTCTGTCTTTGTCTACCCCTCCCTATGTGTACACACACACACACACACACACACACACACACACACACACACACTGGGATAAGTCATGAGGAAATTGATGCCCATGTTTTGTGGGACCACCTGTTCATCCTGGATACAAGTCTAAGAACCCAGTAAGGGTTAACCCTCTTTGTGGGAGGGAGCCAGGACTGTGTGTGCATGTGTGTTTTTGTGTGTGTCACTTCATACATGCATGTGTGTGTGCGCATTGGCACCGCCCCGTCTGAAACGTGCCCCATGAGTGGCAGACTGGCTCAGGCTGTCCGGCTGGGAGGGAACGGAGCCCACTGCTGGACCACCTCCCCGCAACACACTCACACACACATTCACGCACATATGCACATATACACACCTAATCCTATGCACATTCCAAGGGGAGCATCTTTCCTCTCCCTCACCCTTTCCAAACTACCTGATCTAGGATGGGGAAAAAATAAAAGGCTATGAAAATCCAAATGGTTTTTGTGGTCAGTTTTATGAAATTGCCTTCAAAAATCATGATTATGGACAGCATTTACAGCTAGCAGTACACTTTACCAGATTGTCTTTATGTACTGAATCTGATCTCTGTACAATCCGATACACACTGCCAGTCGACACTGTAACCGCACACCCGCACTGACCTGCAGACACACTTTCACACATACAAATGCACACAAACCACCTTGAATCATGGTACCTCTCATCATTCTCATAAGCAGCTGAAAATAGGAGGAACCCCAACACATAGACACACACGCATACACATGTACACACACATACAACAAATAATCACCTCCTGGGAGGCAACGAGATGGAGGCGGAAAAAAAAAACAGCAATCTTGTCTTTCAAACGAAAAGGGGAAAAATATTTTAAGGGGCAATGAATTTCGTGGAGCTGAATAGGATGTTGGTACATGTTTTACTAAAGGAAATATAATGGCAGACTATTATTAGATCACATTAATCACGAGTGTGCCAAAGGCAGTGACAGCCGCGCTGAAAAGGATTGAAAACGCTGGTAATGGATATAAATTACCCATTGTGTGATAAAAGGATTTTTTCTTCACTAAGAAGGTAAAAGGAATAAAACACTGAGAGAGCCACTAAACGTTGTGTGTACATATTTGCATGTGTATATGTGTACGTATGTGTGAGTGTCCTGCCTGTCTCTGTGTGTGTAATATGTAATAATACAGGGTTATCAGTGCAGGATTAAAATTTTAAGGGAATCAGATAGTGACAGTGAGGCCTCGCATTAAAGGAGCCGGCGACAGAAAAGAGGGAAGGATTAAAAACAGATTAAATTGGTTTGTAGTGACGGAGATGAAAGGAAGAAGGAAGAGAGGGGGGAAGGAGAGTGTGTTTTGACAGAGGTCTGTCGGGCTTTTGGCACGGTGATAATGAGTCACATCTCCCGTGCACTGTTATTTATCGCCGACTTGGCTCGCAAACAAAAGATCAATAATTTTGAGCAAATCTAATGTTGTCCTCGCCACTAATGCGCTCGTCCATCACATCTGCCATCTCCACCAAGGAGATGGACTGATTCCCTGTTTATTTGGAGATCAAATGCAATTATATCACATGGCTCTAATAACAGAGGAAGCCCCCCCCCCACGTAAATATGTGTGGCGCCTTGGATCATGCCCATGCATATGTATATATAGATATACAGACATGCACAAAGGTGTCACGTATGTGTAAATGATAATATATGTATCGAATGTGCGATGGGTTGCTGCGCCATTTTTCCACATCAATCTTCATTTCTTCCTCAGACCTTGCCTTTGAAATATGAAGTGTGTCAACGGCCCGTCCCCCCGCAACACAGGAGGCACACAAACATCCGTCAAAGCAACACACCCGATGTTCACCAGTTAGCCCTGCAGCACAGAGAGATGAGAAGACAGCAGATCCTTCACTGACAACTAGCCCTGGGTGAGACACTTTCCAGCCACCTGAACTCAATCAGGCCCCGATGGAGGCAGCATTTGGGTATTTCATTTCATCTCCATCCCCTTATTCACTCGAGGTACGTTTGATTTATCTCTCAATGCTGCACACAGGAACGCAAATCACATTCACAATCTAACGTCAGTTTCAGTGTGGTTATCTACATAGCAGCTGCTTGTTCTGAATCTTCTCAAACCAGTTGTGTGTGGCGGTAATATTAGAGCCACCGGAGGTTCAATCCCCTCCACCGTGTCCCTCGGTGCCCATAAAATGAAACCAGAAGTTACTCTCCGCGGTGGTTAATACTGTATCTACCAAACATTTCCTACATCCGCACCACTATCATTTGAGTTTTCATCTGCTGTTCTTGGCAAAACCAAATCAAGTCAGCCCCGAGCCAATCTCCACCACTATGACAGTAAAGCCGGTGGCAGGTGTAAGGCGCTAAGCTCCTTCCACTTCTCCCTGGGTGAGGTGAGAGGAGCAAAACAATGACAGACAAAGGTCACCTGGCCCACAATGCCCCACCTGCTGAGGTGTTGACCTGCCGAACGCACCCCTGAGGCAACAGGAGGAAAGGAATGAAGGAAGGAGGGGACGCATGTAGAGAAAGTATGCAAGCCTGGGAAGACATAAATGGACATTGAAGTGACCAACATTGCGACCTGTATGATCATCATATTGTTAGTGTAGAGACACAAGACTCAATTTATTCACCTTGAGTTATGATATTGACTTTTATCAGAAGACAAAAACCACAAACAGGTAAAAAAATAAAATCATTACTCTTTTCCTCCAAAGACACTCCAATTAGGATTATTCCAAACTGCCCACTTTCATACTTAAGTCTCTGGCATATGATCGTGGTCAACCATTACTTTTATGTGATTTTATCATTCGTTTCACAGTCACTGAGGCACATTAGCAAATCAGTGCATGTTGTGACTGTGGGAAATGTCTTGGTTTTTGGAGGGGGTACTCTTTACACACAAGTTGTCAACAGGCTGTTGTATGAAAATGTACCAACATCATACTGTTTTCTGGAAAATGCGCGACAGACACAACCTGGTAAAGCAGGTCAGGACCTTGGCAGGTGAAATAATAAAGCCTTGACATAAGGCAGAGAGCAGGGAGGCACACCATGACCTGGTGCAACCCAAAGCACTTCTAATTCTCTCTCTCGCCCTGTCTCTCGCTGTGCCTTTCTTCCCCACTGTTAACATACCCAGACACCTTACCAGCATGGCACGCTTCCTAGATGTTCAGAGCCATGTCAGGGCACAGGTAAAGGTCAACACGCCTGTAAGTCATAGAGACATTTGCACCAACACACGGGTGTTACACTACAGATTTCTTAAAATTCAACTGGTGAACCAGACAACCTCGGTCAGGTTCAGGGTCAGGGGGACTTTTATACACGTCGGTAGATTTGTGTTGCAGTTCGATGATGACATCCTTTTGACATTTCTCAAAACATAACGATATGTAACCTGAAACAAAGACACGAGTTGACTGTAGACATGATGCAATAAAAGTGCTCCAAGTTCCATCAATCAGGACATAAAAGATCAGAGAGAGATGGATCAATACTGTGATTGTGATAAAAGATAAAAATAAACCTCTGGACTAAGAACCAAGGTTAAAAGAAGTTTGAAGGAGAAAATTAGTTTAAAACCTAATAAAATAAGTTTCAAACTAAGCCAATACCGACATAAATACAAGATAAATTTAACAATAAGTAAATAAATAAATAAAATCAATTATGTGCAATACATATAATGGAATGGAATAGAACACCGCTGAGTGTTGTTGTAAAGAACACGTTAAAAGAAGTTGTTATATACAGCCCACAAATACAGGCAGGGATCATCACCTAGTCTTTTCCTTCCTGTTTAATTGACATCCATATATCAGTAGTAGAAATGCAAATACATAAATAAATAATAAATGCAAATAGACAAACGTGGCGCTAATGACACAACGACATACACTCATCACTTCTCTGGAACAAGAGTGATAAGGATTTGCACGTGCACACACTCACACACACACACACACAAAATAACAGGTCAGCGTCTCTGATTCACCCAATGTCGCTTGAAAAAGATGTCATAGTCGACGCTGAAACACATATTACACACTTTGACTTTCATCTGTCTGTTGAAATATATTTGCACCTACAGAGGAAGTACGTCAGAGCTGTAAAAAATATATATATATTAGACACATCGTAGCTTTTTATGTCACAGAATTCACAACTGGAGGATCCATGCCATGACCGTGTTCAATATTGCCGTAATCATTATTGTCACTGACAGCATCACTATCATCATCAACACCATCATCTGTAATCATCAAGCCATATTTTTTACAACGAATATGGCATGGACAGTCAGCGGATGGTGATGAAGTGGTGTTAGGATATGTTCACACCAAGCATGTCTACAACACCAGTGGATACAGAACTTCAGTTTGTTTTATTAGCTCAAGTGCAGTAAGTCTAACCACAGTGAGGTGCATTACATTATATTTAGCATTGTAGTGACTTATAATAGAGGACATAAACATAGCATATAGCACTTGCAGATACAAGGTGTACAGGAAATATACAGAACAATAGGTGGGAATGCCAACTGGGGTTAGTAGGGTTGTTGTTTTTTTAATTAATATTATTTATTCATTCATTCATATAAAGGTTGTAACCTCTTGTGGTATACAGTCATACACTTTAGTTCAAGGCACCAAGTTTTGAGGCACACATTTCAGAGTTTCTAGCTACGACTCGTTATAAAGGAGATGGATAATATTTGTTTTGTAGCACTGAGCAGCTTCTCTATTCAGTCTGAATTTCACTGAAAACACTTCAATTGAAATGTATCGACAGAAAACCCCTCGAATCTGACTGAAAATATATTTCTAGGCATCAGACAGACTTGGTTTTCCCCAATCAGATATACTGTAAGTCTGATACAACCAGTAGAAGTATTTTCCTGAATTGTTGCCTTTGTTGGTGACAACGAAATAAGGGTGTCACAGGGGGCCACATCTTCCCAATATGATCTGAGGTGGGCCGGACCAGTAAATAATGACATATAAATCATGTTAACACCTTACATTTCTCTATGTTTTAGCATGAAAAATTGTACATTAGGAAAATTACATTAGGAAAAACTTTACATTTACAGTCTATCCTTTAAAAAATGTGAATCATATGAAGAACTTTGAACAAACTGAAATTTCTTAAGCAAAAGAAGTGCAATTTTAACAATATTCTATCTCAGTTTATCATTTACAAATGTGCATGACAATACAAATACACAAAACATTTAGAAAAAGGCAGAATATTGGTCCAATTATACCTGGGTCTCTTAAGACATTTCAGGATATTTTTCAGGATACACTTTTTTTTTGTAAAAGAATAGCATACAAATGTAAACATTTTCATGTAATTTTGCTTCTTTGACAGTAAAACAAACAGAAGACTACATTAACAGTTACTGAACAGTTTTGAAAAACTTTGTTATTATGATTACAGGTATTAGAATAGGCTTAAAATGAATCGATGCCTTATAGTCTATAGCTTAAATCTGCAAAATTGGCAAAATATAATGAAATAGCAGGAATATTGTGGCACTGATTTGACTGAGCGTTCCTGCATGTTTCAGGGCTGATGAGTTTAAAATATTACATTTCGGAAAAGCATTGTGATTAAGGAAAAAAAAAGTTCCAAAGTTACACTTAAGACTTAGACTTAAGGTGTGTTTTATGACCAATGGCTGAGGTCAATAATGTAGAATCTGTAAAGAATTAATGGAGATCTTAAATATTCTCTTTTCTGAATGTGAAAAAGAAGAAAATATAGAAGTTGTGTTTTTATCTTTTGTTTTTGTTTTTTCCTTGCCTTTCTCTTAGTGGCAGTGTTTAGTGTTGAGGAAATCCTCTGACACATATAATCTACTGCAGACTGACATCAGCCAGCCTTGCTATCATTGCATCCCTATCTCTCTGAGCAGATTGAAGCAGTCTGGGAGCTGGGCTAGACTGACACCGCAACAGCAGCCTTTGGTTCCCAGCACCTAACGCTGCGCTCGTAGCCCGAATATCGCCTGTGGGATTTCACTCCGCACTAAAGAGTCATGTCAAAGATCTCGACAACGCGTGACGTCTCCCTCAGCCACTGCTGTCATGTTCCCTCTGCTTCTCACCCCCCCACCCTCCACCCTTTTTTTTTTCCTTTTCCTTCCGAGCCTCTCTTGACTCTGGTTTGAGCAGGAGACTTTCTCCCTGAGCGTTTTAAGTTGTCATTTTTTTAAACACACATATCAAAGCCAGGGGTAAAAGAGGGGGGGAAAAAAGACAGATGTTTCTCTTATGCCTTTCTACTGGAGTACAATGAAGCTTTGGAAAGGAAAGTGAGAGAGGGGAGTGAAGAGACGTTTTGTGAGATCCCTTTGCAATCCACATCCTTTCTCCCGACGACTGGCAATACATCATTTGTATTGATGCAATATTAAATTTCAATATCGCATGTCAAAAGGTACAAAATGATAGATCATAGCCTAACTAAATGAATTATTAAAGGCCTACACTGGCTGCGCTATCGGCTTCTCTTACAATCAGCTGTGTCAGAAGAGTGCAGTTGGTGATACTGGCAGCATTTCAAAGCTTTGTCGTTTTTCTTTCCAGCCGCATCCCAGCTTTCTTAATCTAGCTTTCTGTCACTTATTAATGTTCCCAAGGAACTAAAAACCACAGATCTTTCCCTCCTAATAATCAGAGGCTTAACTCACGTCCTTTTATTTCCTCAGAATAATTCTTTAAAAAAAATATAAGTCATAATTAAATATTGAATATTGCATAAAAGATAAGAAAATATGTTTTGTTAGATATGTTAAAAGCAGAAGGGAGAGCGCAGCCGTGGTTAAAGCAGTGACTCATTCTGTGTGGTATGATTTATGTGCTCTTTATGTGCTCTGCGACCCTGTAAGTTTATCTCTATATTCCCTGTCTGATAGAGTGACTTCTTAGTTGTCTCCATGCTTCACCACAATAACACTGTGTACCGGACGCAATGGTTGGCTCTAATTTACAATCTGAGTCAAAGGTCGAATCTTTGACACCTCGTCAAGTTGTGGTTGACGGGAAAAGAGAAGAGGAGAGCAGAGAAGAACCGAAGACAGGACCGGCAGCCAAAGAGATGCTTGCCTAACAAGCAACAAGACATTTTTGTGTAAAATGTAACCAACCAAAAATAAATGGGTTCCTTTTTTTTTTAACCGTTTGGATTCCTGATGCTTGTCTCCTTCAGAAGGCAACTCCATCAACAAGCACATATAAGCGATATAGAACTTAACAAGGGCATAACGATTGTGCAAATGGACTTTTTCTTCTTTCCAGTCATTTTTATTTTATGTTTTGCAGCCCTGTAACAGAATAATAAATCTTTCTGTCTGATATCAGGAGCTTACCACCACTCTGGTACTTAATGGCTGCCACTTGACAAGTTACTCTTTTCCTCTGTGGTGTGTTTTGTGGCTAGATTTATTTCCAAAGACAACATATCCTTTTGCAGTTTAAAGTTTATTCCAATAGCTGCATATTAGAAGTCCCTTTCCTTGTATGATCTTGACATAAAACCATTGAGAGGAAACAGCAACGCTTCAATTTTATTATTTTAAAGGACTTGTTGTGAGGCGCCACAATTTCTCGAATCATAATCTTGGTTAAAAGCAAGGCCATTTAAGGGCACAGAAGTTAATTATTCAGCTTGAAACGGTGGTTGGAAATTAAAAAAAAAAAAAAAAAAAAAAGCTGAACTCAAGGTCCACAAACTAGCTCTTTGTAGTACTTTGATCTACATCTCGTGATTTCCTCAGTGGAGTGTTCAGTCATTTTCATGAAAAATAATCAAGTGACACCAGCTAAGAAAAATCATGAGATGCAATTAAAAGCTACAGGAAAAGCCGACGTGAATCCAAGTGGATCTTCAGCGAAAGAAGTGGCTATTACATGATAATGCTAAGAGCCATAACATAATGTGAGAGAAGTCATGGAGTCGGAAAAATAACACACTGATGACATTTTCAGCAGAACATCCACCCTATGTTATACTTGCGAACAGTTGCGTCAGACTAAAATAATCAACCTATTTATCTGTAGTGGTATTTAAAGCTTCAGAATTTACCTCACGTGTATAAAAGAGAATTTATTTCTTCTTTTCGCTTAAGCAGACTTTTAAATATTAGCCCATAAAGATATATGCGTTTGTCATTTGCTGATGCCCGAAGCTGGAGTTGTTGCAGAGGCTTACGTATTACAGTAAAATAAACTCAACCTTGTGAATATTTTTGTTGCTGGGCACAGCTTCATGATGAATGTCTTAGCCCAAAGTGTCTGTTTCTATAATCAGTTAAACACTTTTAATAAAGCCCGGATGAAATGCAAACAGAGCAGAAGGGTCTTTATGCTTATTTCTGTGTGCTGGTGCCCTGCATGAGTGTTAATTCTCCTGTGCATGTGTGATGTCCTGAATCCTAACCCCCGTGAGGTTTTAATTGCAGGGTCCAGATTGCCGGGGCTGGTTAGGGCCTGGCGACCCCCATGAGAAGTCACAGCCTCCATTTAGCTTCCAGATCCCATGCAAACGAACACAGGGCCCCCGTGTTAGCGTGCTAGCGCTGGCTGGCAAAAATTCAATTTCATCCCCCTTTTTGTATCCAAGCCTGCTGTCTTGCCCTAACGATGCTCTCTCATTCTCTCCCCCAGCCCTCCCCCTCCTCTCGACCCCCCTACTCCCCTTCTCTTTCCTTCTCCCTTCAACAACAGAACACAGTGGAGTCGTTAGGACCCTCTCTTCATTACTTCAAAAAACCAATCATTAGACACCAGAGTATATACGTAATTAGAAAATCACTTCCTTTGCAATCCCGGCTAAGTAGTTTACATACTGTAATTACAGGGACAAAATCAATTTTTAATCATTTCACTGATTGGGCTCATCAGCTCAGTAGGAACATTGTATCCTGCTTGTTGTGCGAAAGCAACATCTGGGCTAAAACAATTACCCTTTTGTGTTCCAGAGCGGCTCTGAAAATGCCTTGCTGCCACTTCCCCATGTCGTGGACGCTCTCTTTCTATCTCTATCCGTCTCCAGACAGCTTTTTTTCCCCTCACTGTGTTTCTTCCTCCCTCTCCTTTCTCTTCCTCTTTCTCTCCCTCCCTCTCTTCCCTCTCTTTCTCTTTCACTCTCTGCCCTTGACTTGGACATGGAGGATCACATTTAAAGCTTTATAAATCAATACGCTATAATAAGCTGCTCTTGACAGAGAGGGAGCGAGAAAAAAAGCAACATATTGCTTTTTTAACACCTCTTGTGTTTTTGTTTTTTTCATGCCCTTGTTGTTATTGTCATCGATGTTTTTTATTTTTACATTGTTGTCTTTTAGAAAACAGATTTTGTTTGGCCCTGCAGATATATCACTTTATTACCATGTTTGCTGAACATATCTACAGTACGTGAAGTGGAAAAAAAAAGTGACGATCACAGCTTTTAAAGGAGGTATGTAAAGACAGAAGATGGTAACTCTCTGCCTTCTTGTTGAAGTGAGACATAAAAACATAATCCAACTTCAAACTACGTCTTCTGTCCTGGTATGTTTCACCCTTCACCGGCTAATAAAATGCTTTGTATTCTTGTCTGAGAGAGGCCCGATCGATCCACATTAGTCTGAACTCTCTCTCCCTCACTTTGAAAACTCAGGAAATCAGATTTCAGAGGGGGAAAAAAATCGGTTAATGCATTGATCACTCGGGCTGTATGCAAATCACATTTGCCTCTATTTTTTTGCTGATCAATAGCATTAATTAACGGCTTCGTTTTAACGGCACCCCGCAATCCCGTTAGACACCGCTGTCGACCTCAGAAATCATCTTCCTCGTCCCTCAGTAGCCATGTAAATGAACAGCGCGTGGCAGGGGCCATAAATCAGGAAATCCAATTTGACCATGAGATCCAGTACTAACAGTAAAATATGAGTGCCAGCGCAGCACACAGGTAGATCATCCCATATTGGCCCCGATATTATTTATTTATGACAAGTAAACTCAAAAAGAAAAGAAAGTTTTCATGAAAAGTTTTACAACTTCTTGTTTTTGTTTTAGTCAATTGTAAAGTATTTTAGCATTTTAAACATCCACAGAGCATTAGCTTTTAACTTTATTTGAGCAGTGTGTTTGTATGTGTGTAGGTGTATGAGTGCGTGCGTGTGTGTGTGTGTGTGTGTGTGTGTGTGTGTGTGTGTGTGTGTGTGTGTGTGTGCGTGCGGTGGAGGGGTATGCCCTGTGTGTTAACCAGCCTTGCTGCTGCCAGAGCTGCTGGTGTGTGGGATTAATAATGGACGCTTTTTGAAATTATTATTATTCCCAAAATGCTCTTTTGTGATTTGCTTTGAAGGGCGTGCATGTACTGTGTGTGT
>JAPSES010000154.1:564315-589277 GCA_029822895.1 Maxillicosta whitleyi
AAATAATCACAAAATTCCCAATAGCCAAATAAAAAAAATGTAAAATGACTGCCTTGATCAACTGGAGCCCAATAATCTTTAGCGCCAGCCTCAGCTGTAGCACCACTACTGTCACATGGAATAAAAACCTAAACCTTTCAGGGCTTTCGATTGAGTCTTTAATTCAGCCTGATGTGACATTAAAACCCTTTGGTTGACTTCCACTGGCTGTGACAAATGTACCAGCGCTTAATAGAGGTGTGCAGACAGGCCGGCATTTCAGTGACTTTTATCAAACCGAATTTATCAACGCAGGCTCCCAGGATCTGTGGCAGCAGCTTGTTCAGAAGGAAGCCTACAGATACCGTTAAGTACATCATCCCTCCTCTCTGTCTCGCTGTCTCTCCCCCCTCTCTCTCCTTCTGCTCGCTGCTTTTCTCCCGTTCTGTCCTGTCATCACTCCGCCGACTGTGTATTTATCTCCTTTCTCACTGTATCTACCGTTCCATGCATGTGGTACTTTATGCTTAATAGGAATGTTTTCTGGCTGCCAATTGCCAGTAGTCACTGACTATTTATGAATTTGATCAAATGACTTACGTGTGTGTGGATATATAAAGACTTCTGAACACCACTCAAAACAATCACAGGATGCTAAAAGTCTCCACTGTCAAGTCCATACAACTGTTTTGCATATCTTAGAACAGTTTTATTGTGAGAGCAGGATCAGTATCCACTTTGTTATCTGTATTTATATGAAGTTAATTCACCACGTCTCATTATAAATGTCTTTGTGATTCCATTCAGATCATTGTCGGGTAGAAAAGTGACCATTTGGAGCTACAGGTGAGAGTTTTGGACTTCAACTAAAAAGTAAAACACAAAAAGAAAACTGTAAAACAAGTATATTCTCATCCACCTGATGAACCTACTTGACAGGGAATTCAAATTGTGGACTATTTATTCAGCTTTAAATTGTATTAATTTACATGTACATATCTTAAATATAAGAAAAGTATATTTATATACAGTTTTTTTTTCCTGCTTATTATGATAAAATACTGCAAAAAGTCAATATACCCATGTACATGCAGCTGCGCAAAAGTAAAAAAGTTTTCCTGCCTCCCTCTTCCATTATTTTAAGCACTTTGTTGAAAAGGTAGGGATTGCAATATTTGGTTGCACTAAAAACCTGTTGATACCCAAGTCTTTCATAATGATCATAAGTATTTGCGTTTCTCCTTCTGACCGAAAATGTGGGTTATTCTAACGCTCATACGGTTAGCAAATAAATGGCCGGTTCATTTGTATCCAAGGACTAAAAGTGTGTCGCAAACCGTGATATATGCCTCAACTTTATCATCTTGACATAATGTTACAATACTGTAAACATGTCCAAAGATTTGCCCTAAAACATGAATAATTAGCACATCCCATACATTTTAATTAAAAAATTCTACATTTGGAATAGGTTTACTTTGGAATGCCCAAACAAAAGCTGCCTATCTGGTTCATATAAAATCTGAAGCATTATCATATTTGGAATAAAAGTTTGACATATGCGTGCATGCAAAAGTAATCAATGACTAGATTAATGATGTTTTAAAGGAACGGGCATTATCATTTAAAGTCATGAATCAATGTTCTCAGGTTGTAGAAAATAACAAACAAGTAACTTCTTACATTTTTCAGCAACGAACCCAGTCACGAAACAAAAGCGTTACTGGAGCGAGATGGTATAAAAGAAGAGATGATGGACAGGAGTGAGAGATGAGAGTGGGAGAGAGGATGAAGAACTGACAGAGGCAGTGGCAGAAGGACAGAAGATGGAAAAGAGTGAAATGGTGGAGGAAGGAGAGCGATAAGGAGGCTTTTGAAGGGTCCTCTCAGATGCTGGGATTGCTCAGTTCAGCGCCGTCAGAGCCTCTGAGGTACTTGAACCTTGCCTGCCTTCTCTCCACCTCTCTGTAGAGCTGCTGCCCTGCAGGCCACCTGTAAACCGCTTTGACACATGATCCACTCCCACGGATGTGGAGTGGAAACGCATACACATACACAGAGAGAGTGAGAGGGAGAGAGAAAGCGCTGCTCACAGGCAGCTCAGCGCGCACAAAAGCTTTAACACACCATCAGTGTTTGGTTGTTTTTTAACATTAGCACTCGATTAACAACTGGCTGTCCCACTTTTCAATGGAGGGGCACTCACAGCAGCAGCAAGAGTGCTACCTAATAGTCTCTCTCATGATATGTTGATTAAAAATGTAGTTTTTTTTCCCATGTCTCTCACTGTCATTTTTAAGCAATAGATCTTTTAGCAAGACAGGACAAATAACCTGCTATTATACATGGCCTTCACGTTGGCGTGAAAGTGGCACTAAGGAGGATTTTAACCTTCACCTCCCGAAGGCCGAGGGAAGCAGGACATGTTGGAATTTAATTAAGCAATTAGACAAATGCCCTGCCGTAGCTACAAACAAGTGGCAGTGAAACAGAATGGCAACTTTTAGGCACACACACATAGAGGCACAGATGAGCAAAAGCATCGAAAAATGCTGTAAATCATGCAATTTTTATTTAAAATGCACTGACTTCCTATTCATAGAAACACTCACGTGCATTTGTAGGTAAGAACGGCATGCTCTAAGCATCCCCGAAGAGGAAAAAAAAAGGGAGAGTAAAAAACGGCAGCTCCTGATTAAGCATTGTCAAAATATTTGCGACGGTGGAATTCCACCAGGCGAGTGAGGAATCGGCTCTTCTACAAAAGAGCCATCTTCCCTGAGTAACAAGTCGGTGCAATGAGTGTCGACAGAAGAGGAGCTGAAATCCCCCCCGGGCTAGAGAATATCCCGCTATTGTAGTCTTAACCCGCGAGACCTGGCGGGGAATGTACAGCTTTCACAGTCACTTCTCATCCTATTTGTAGCACTGCCGCTGATGTGCGAGCGCCTGGGCCAGAGCAGGTCACTTTTTCCTCTTTTTTTTTTTTCTGTGTCTTCTTCAATACCGTTCCTTTCCTCGAACCCCTTTAAAACTCTTTAAAACAAAGAGTCCAACAAATATTTGAGGGGGCATTCATCTATATCGTGTTATTTTCTCTCTTTTTCTCCCCCCTCATGCCAAACCACTTTTTTCATCTCTCTTTTTGTATTTTTTGTTCCACAAGGCAAGTTTCATTAAAGATCCAATTATGCAAATCAGGTGCTGGAGAGGCAGTTGAATATGCACTATAATGGTGTACAGTAATCGTTCGACACAATATACGGCATCCGGGGCCAGATTTACGAGCGCAACAGAACTGCAACGCCTCCGTCCTTTGGTGAAAACCTCTTGATCATAATTAAAGGTGCAGGAGTTCTCTCCAGCATCCTCACACCCTCCCCTCTTTTCCCTCTTTTCCTCGCCTCTTTCCTCTTTTTTTCTCTCCCTCCATCTTGTGTTTCTTCATTGTGCTCATTAGCAGAGGTCTGGGAAGTTTACAGAGGTCATATCCAAGAGGTAGAGAAGCTAAAGAGCAGACATGACATGTGCGATCCACTCAGTGATGGTATGTGAAGTGGGTAATAGACATAACCTGCCACACACACACACACACATAACCTTCCATCTCATCAACGCTGGAGGTATTTACCACTGTCTTAGCTGAGCGCGGCTGAATGCTAAGCAGTAACAATTCTCTGCTTCAGGACCTCTGATTGATGTGTGCTTGCCTGTTTGTGTTAAGCTGTTGTCTCCGGAAATGACACGGCTGAAAACGCCGCTCCGTTTCGACACATCAAAAATGGAAGCGGTCCTGACATCGCACGATGCATCCCTAAATCCGAAATGCTAACGAACTTTGAGGGAAAAAAATTCTAAACTAAAGCCAAACTCAATAAAGCCTTAATGCCAGAGGACTCAGCAGGGAAGCCGGGGCAAACAAAGGGGGAATATCACGGGTTATGGGGATAAGATGTTTTACTTTTTCTTTTTTTTTTTTTTTTTCCAAGAGACATTCCTTATTGGTGTTATGTGAGCACCAAGTGATTACACAGACAGAGGGAAGCTAGTGCATCGCCTGGATAGTGGACTTTCTCAAGGCTGAGCAGTGAAAGTTGCCCTGAAAACACACACACACAAACAGTTTGCAGGTTCATGTACTGTCATACTCCCACATGCACCCACCTGCATGCATGCCACATTCTCAGGCTCATTTAACTCTACAGACACTGTACAGAAAAAAAAGATGTCAAATATAACATGACGCTCCTTGTGATCACTTGCATTGCCACTTTTTCTCCTTCTTGTTTGCCTCGCTCACCATCCATACCTAACCCCCACCCTTTCCCGTACCTCACCCTTCACTCCTAACCCCATCTCCCCTGGCTGCCCAGACAGGCAGACGCTCCTTGTGATGGCACCCCGGCATGAGAGGACTAAGTCAAGCCTATCCGTCAGCGCCTCGTCTGCCCCACACTCTTTATTCTTAGATCAAACTGACGTCCGTGATTACCCCCCCACCCCACCTCCGCCTTCTCTCCATCAACCCATCCGCCCCACCACTACTGCACCCCTCCAATCCTTATCATGCTCTCAGGGCAAAGAACATACACAGTCACACACCTAAGTACAGAATGAGACATTTAGCATGCAGAGAAACTGTACATAAACTCTCATTTAAACAATGATTCAATAACGCCGATCATTCACAGAGCGAGATTTTAATTGATAGTATATTCATTTCTGCCTAATGGCATCTTCTGTATTTCCTACTGCTTTTTATATTATTCAATAACTGAGTCAGAGGTAAAGCACTTTGTTTTACACACATCTCCAATACAGTCAAGCTTTACTTTTGCTTTACTGTGGTCGTAATTCCTAAGTAAGGAAATGCATTATATTTACAGTTAAATAAGAATTAATGGGACGTGATAGGTAGACGGCACACGCTGAGGGATGGTGAAATTATATCCATCCGTATACAGATTAATTTTTCAAAATCAGATCTTAAAAAAGCCTAATCATGAGCAAAGGTCAGTGGCACTAACTTCATAAAACTTTAAGGTCATCCATGTCCCCTTCAATTTATCACCACAGCTGCATAAATCATAATTGCTGTTCCTTATAAAAGTTCGACATCACACCCTGTGGGCTGGTAGTAGCAAAACAGAGATGGAGTCAGGGAAAAAAAAATCTCATCTTACATTTTAAATGACAGAGATTCAGACAAATGTGATAAAAATGTCATTCTTTGAGATTTGTGTCTAATGTGTGTAATCTAGCATGTGATGTTTTGTGGTCAGGGCAATCTCTTCCTGAGTTCACATCACAAATTTGATTCGATGGTTTCGATTGTGTGTGTGCGCTTGTCATATTAGCCTCACACGGCGACTGCAAGCCCTGCTCGCCAGCATCTTTCCCTCTCCGGCTTGAACTCTGGAGATCAAGGTCACGGAGCTACAAGGCTCAGCCCAGACTAACGCCTGTGTGTTACAGCCCCTTCAACACCCCCGTGCCCCTGTGGGACACACACACACACACACACACACACACACACACACACACATAGACGCAGACATGCTGGAATACATGCAGCCTTGCCCTGTTGCCTGACTGAAGAAGACAGAACAGAATGGAAATGAAGAAATGACACAGTCACTATCCAGAGCTTTCACTATCACCCAGTAGGTAATGGGGGGAGGGGGGGTGCTTTCACACTGACTGCACATATCAATTAATGGCTGGACGATGAGCAGAGCTGGCCTGATCTGGCCTGCCCACCACCGCCTTGGTCCCAGTGGACTGGGAGCACTGGCCTCGCTGCCTGTACAGCTGGAGCCCTCTCCCCTATAATTACATGAGAAGGGGATCAGCTAGCCACAGTGAGGCTGCCTGTCTGACTGTGGACTGTACAATGATGCAGATGCATACATCACACTGACTATGGAAGAACAACTTGAATTATGTGTTGTCCAATTGATTATACACATGCATTTTCTTTGCTGCTAGATTATGTAATTTGTGCGACCATTTCACTGCGGGTTTGAGTGTTTTTGAGATGGTACTGGGACGTCTTTGTTAGCTCACGTGCTGCCTTGAATTTGCACATTTGTGAGTGTGCGGGATTTTTTTTAAACTATGTTTCCACTCTTTAAAAAAAAATCAAATTGTGTACATGTCAACGTACCAAATAATTCACCGTGTGTCGAACTGACAACGCCGCGGCTTCAGTCGAGTGGGTCTACTGCACGGTGAACCGAGTGGCTGACTGACTGACTGACAGCCTGGTGAAAAGAGGACTCATTTGATGCCATCCTTTGCATGCCATGCTCACTCTCCCCTCATCTCTCTCTCTCTCTCTCTCCCCATCTCTTTCTCTCCCTCCCTGTCTCTCTCATCACTCCTTTCTCTGTCATTTTCAGCTGAGAGATGTGTATCGCCGCAGTCAGTCACGGGCCGTGGCCCCCTTCGCAAGCAACACTGACACGGGCACAGGTGGAAAAGCAGCTAATACAGGATCGATGGTGACTGCAACAGACCAGCTCCTGAGAACAGTGGAGATTTTGAGCTCCATCAGTCACAAAGTTAAAGCATCAGAAAATATTTTTTAAAAAAAAGCTTTTACGGTATGTGGGTTCAGTGCAATAATAAATCTCACACTGGCTCTAAAATAAAATCACCAACTATCCATAAATGTTTAGAATTTATCTTATGTCAGCTGGCATTATTAATGACAATTAATGTCTGCAAATTTAGTAAAATAATTATTAGCAATCCCAACAACACAGATAATAAATTGTGTAATTAATTAGAAAGTGGCATATAATATTAAAATGTAACCCTGTCTTGGAGAATGCAAAAAAAAAAAAAAAAAATCAGAGGGAGGCCTGATGAATATTGAATGAATTGCTAAAACAAACCTCTGAGGCCTCAATACAAAATTCACTGCACAAATTCCTCTAACCGGTCAATCTACAGAACAAGGCCTTTTCTTTAACATTGTCCTCCTTCGTAAATATTATCAATGAAAAAGAATGACAACATTTCAACTTGTAACAGTGCAGGAAAGGGCAAACAGGTCTGTGTGGTAGACTGAGCTGTCAGAGGAGCGGGGACACTTATCTATTGCTATTTCATCTCCAATAAGGGAATGAAAGGAGCTGACAAAAAGGGTTTACGCCCAGACACTATTTCAGACATAATATCCGCCCTGTGCATACCATTAAACAATGACAGCATCTCAACTCACACAGTACATCTATTTATCTCTTTTCCTTGCACAATGAATCTGAGGAAGAGATTTTTTTTTTGGCTCAAGTCAACTTTAGGGAAGGTTGAAGAAACAGTGGGAAACAATGTGATGGACATTGTTCAGTATTTTAAGAAGGATGACATGTGTCTTCTCAGCTTTTGTGCAGCGCTGGTAGCTGCTATAAGTGGCTGTGTAACCCAGGTCAGATCACTCAGGGGTCAAGTCGACTTCCAAGAAAGGTTTCTCCCCACCCAAGACGCACGGTGAGACAGAGGCTTTAAATGGGATTACAAGGCTCATCCCTGGTGCCGCATATTACTGATAATTCAATATTGCCCATTATATAAGCACAAATTCGGACATGTGAGCCTTGATATGGGAATTCGGCAACTGCTTAGAGGTTTAGTGCGCACTATACGCGCTCAACCTGCTGGATCTGTAAGATTTCCCCAAAAAAATTTACAGCTCATGTTAATTAAAAGTAGACAACGCGAAAACTTCGAAAAGGACGATTGCAATGATGTGCCACACACCCGACCTCTTTAGTCCCGCGGAAAATATTATTGGCTTATGGGCTCCGTCATTTTATATTTCCACAATAACGGATGCCTATCATCCTCCCGTAGCCTTTGCCGAATCTCTCTAACTTTCGTCCTCTTCTCCTAAAAAAAACTCGCATTTCCCTCAACCAAAGTGGCACCGCTTCCCAAAAATGTCAAATTGTGCGCTACTGTATATGCGTTAGGCTCCACATATGACATTTACCCCTTCTTCCTCTGAATGTCATCATAACGTCTCCTCAAAGCATAATGCAGGGGCTGCTTATTCATAAGAGAGGTCGATCACTGCACAAAATGGCAGGTCTCACCGGCTCTTCTTCCATCTCACAAGTTTTGACACATGGTGGCAAACGCACCGGTAAACTTTAATCGCTCCTTCTCCTCCACATTCTGCTCCTTCACTCTTTCGGTACTAGTGTCGGTAGAAAGTTTTCCGTGCAAACTCTTAACGGGAACACGGCGGTACTTTTCGAAAAGTCTCACACTACATCGCTGATCTGGATACGCAGTGTTGAAAAGCCGTGCGCCCGAACGCCTTTTACGCACACAGTAAAACATGCAACGGTAAACAAAACGTGCCATAAATCATTTTCTACTCAAATTAAAATGTGTTTCTAGACGCTTTGGGGCTGCAAGGTGTCGAGCATCGCAGTCCAGGTCTTGCTCCCAGCTGCTATTTTGTCGCCGTTTTTTACGATCGTCACACGCTACGGATAATTGCACTGTTATTTTCTAATCATGATTGGGGAGACATCAGGAGCCCCCGCTGCGATGCTCCCGCACAAACAACCCAGTCCTCACCAAAACTGACTTCCCACGGCGAGTATACACTCCAAAGCCCCAGTAAAACCCCACTCGTGTACTATAAGCTCCAACACTTCTTCTTACCTTTTAAATTTGGCGAAGCGCCGGGTAACTCCTGCGCGTAAACGATGCGTTGTGAGAGATAGTGTTCATTGAATAATGAGGCATGTCCATATGATTTGACCGGATCATATTCTTGTCGGATGACGGGGGTGTAGAAAAGTGCGCTTCGGACCTGTTAAAGACTGTCCACTCCTCGATCCTGTCCCTACAACTGCTCCCCGCCGCGCATCCTGAGTTTCAATTGAAAAAACACGGCTTTATTACTTGTCTCTTCTTGCTTTTCTGTCCCTCTCTGTCGCTGTCTGCTATAGGTAAACGTTTGCATTGATGCCGACCGCCAGGCATCAGCATATTCCCTTCATCTTTCAGCTTGGACTCCCCCTATCTGGTAGGTGAAATGCATTGTACCGTTAAAAGGCACTCCATTGTGGAAAGCAAAGCCGACTGGTTTGATACAGCCCGGGTCTTGCGGTATTCGCCGTTGACGGGGGTAAAAAAAAAAAGCAGCTGATGAGCCCAGCGGTGAACACAGCCTCGTTTAAAGCAATAATCTCCTTGTCGTTACATTTCCCCCGGTGCCGTGACACGAGAAAAAAGACGATTCCTGACCACCTTAGTTTGTTTCTGACCTTGAACTGCCCACAAACACTCTTTATTTTAAAAAATCTGCCCTGATCTCCCCCTTGTACATAAACCAGTCACACACAACCAGCCTCCGCCGCTTAGACACCGTGCGTTAAAAATTGGCTTGGATAACTCTCCCTCGGTGTAAAGACACCCAGGTCACAAAATTACTCCAAAAAGTAAAATTCCTTACCTTTTAAGTGAACTGTTTCGAGTCTTTTTCCTCTTCTCCTCGCCTTAAAAAAAACTCCAGGATAAATGAGTGGTGCCTCCTGTGCGTCCTGAGCGTCAGTCACCGCTTAAGAGAAGTAATGAGTGATAAAAATGACGCTCATCTATCTGCACTGTAACCTTGTGGCGTATTTAATGTAAATAAGCCCCGTTGTGTTGCCAATCCCCATGCATACAAACGCAAAACCGCTCCTTGGGGACTCGCTTTTGCCTTTTTTTTCACTATGTATGGACGATTTATTCTACAGCCTAGGAGCGCATTAGAGAATGAATATAGTTATTTAGAAATATTATATATCAATAATGCGACAAGTCCAATTTGTGAGTGAACGCATTTCTACACACCTCTCTGAAGAATTTTGAAAGCGCCCACTCTGTAAAAGAGGCAACGTTGGGGAAATTGGTTTGGGTTTTGTGGATATTTCCAGCAGGAGCTCTGAACTTGAAGTTGGCACAACTTTTGCGAAGCGTAAAAAAACACGCGACAAAAAGACGTCCTGCATAGGCCGGACTTTTCTTGCAACTAAAACGTTCCTCGTAGGATGGTTTTGATATATTATGCTTCTATAGGGGGGTGGAAGAGACTGAATAATGCAATTATAGATTCAGTGTCCCAGCGTTGACAAAAGACAGGGCTTCAATAGAGGCTTTGTTATAGGATTATATAATGATTATGGGGTAATTATGGGAACGGTTTGGTAATAATAAAAAAGTATCAAGTGCTCTCTTGCACGGGCAGCTTGTTTTCTATAATGTAAGTGCACAAGTAGAGGAGCAGGATAAGACACAGACAGACAGACAGACAGACAGAGGGCAAAACGGTGCTGCTGACAGCTAGTGGTAGGATGACGGCAAACAGCTCCGATTATTCAAAATGTCGAACCGAGAGACGCATTAATGCCACTCACAGAGATGCTATCAAATGCCCCCAGAACCGGACATGGGCCCACAATGGAATATCTCGGGGTCATATTCATAACACCACTACCCCCCCTTCTCCTCCTCTCATCCTCCTCCTCCACACACACACACACACACACACACACACACACACACACACACCCCTCCCTCCTCATCCTCTCCCCTCTCCACGCCACTTGTGCCATGCTGCATGTGTCAGTGAGGAGGAGAGAGGAGGGGATACACACATGTAAATGGTCACTCTGACAGAGAGCACATGACACTCCATCTGTGGGGGAAAATAATCCTCACCTTACAGCATGTTAGAATTATTAACATTTTAATCACATTTAGGAATTTACCACAGTTCAACTTTTTTTTTTTTTTTTTACCCCACATGCATCTTTTCTCACCTCCCTTCATCCATGTAGTGACATATTCAGGGATGTTAAGATGCTTTTATCGTCTCTGTGTTCTACTCTTAAGTCTACCTTTTTTTTTTTACACATTTACAGTCAGTTGTTTGTGTGTGTGTTCTGCATGAGACATTAATAGACAGCCTAAATAGCTGCTTTCTTCCCCTTCCCAGAGAAAACATATCTTCCTCTTTAGAAGATACTCCACATTCATTATGCACTATGAAAATCAGATTCTCATGCTGCTCCTTTAAATGGTTATATGGAATTCAGTTTGATGCGTAAGAAATTCTTTTTTTTCACCCCCTCCTTTTTTTTGAGCATTTTCCAAAATAATAAAAAAAAAAAAAAATTCCTCCTAAAGAAATTAGCATAACCATTCCCCATCAATAATATGGCTATCTCTATGGGAGTGATAGCAGCAAGCAGTAGGGGTGTTCCTTTTGCCGATTCTCCATGGATCAACAGCGCGTCCTCAGCTCCTTTTGAACTTGTTATAGCAAGTCAAGTGATTCTTTATCGGCTGACAGCCCTGACAATGCATCTGGGATGGGAAAGCAGGTCAAAAGGAAGTTGCCATATGGACTTAAGCATGCAAATTTCTAACAATACATAGCACTGAGGGTTGTATTCTCACAGGCACACCACCGCATATGTGTAAGTAGCCACGCAAAAGTGTTTACCAGCCGTGTTGCGAGGACTGACACTGATCTCAATGGCTGAGATTCATTGCATCATGAGTGGTGTAAAAATTATTTCAGACGTGCATGTACATGGGGCTTTAGAGGTGATAAGAGGCACATCTACAGGCATTTTTTTTTTTTTTTAAATAAAATAGATTTTTATGATATTAGTGGTCATTACTGCCTTGTAATGATCAGTGACAAGAGACTGAACACACCTTTATATTGAATTAGGAGAAATAAATTATATTTTAGCATCAGTCTTGTACCGTTTAAATGAATTAATTGCATTTGTTTGTGTTTGCAGGCAGGTGTGCAGTTTTATCTGCTGTTTAACATGTTAATAAAACTTGATCTAAGTCTAAATCGAAGTCCTTTAGGCTGCTACATGAAACCTAATTGCAAGAAGGCGCATTTAACTCTATGAATTTTTTATTTTATAGAGCACTGTGCGTGAGTGATAGACGCTGAATAGAGGAAAGTTACTGCAACAGGTGCAGGAACATCGCATTCAGATCTCCCTGGCATAGAATACTGTTTTACTTCTCATTTGCATAATGGTTTATAACTATGATGACTAGTCTTGTGCTATTTTGTAATTATTATTGATTGACACTAAATTAATGTCAGCTTCTTTCATGTGGTTTTAGATTCACATTGATACGACACTGAACAAAGACACAGTAGTAGTGGCCCATGTTTTAACCTCATGATTGCCTTGCTGTGCACTTCAGTATGTTATTAAATTTCATTCAAAATGAATGGAAATTGGTAGGCAGGGAGGGAAGTCAATATATCACAGAGAGAGAAATTTGGGTTCCTTAGATCCATGTCTGTTCAAGTGCATGTTTTGTGTTTGTGTATGTGTTTGTGCTGAAGGGATAGGAGGCAGAGGGAACGTTGGCCGGCAGTCCTGGGAGGGTCATCACTGCCTTATTACTGCCATGTTAGTGACTAGCAGCTGAAGATGGCTCTGCTCCCTGCCCCTCTGCTTGGGAGTCGTCCAAGACAGCGTGCTCCAAAAACAGACCGGCCACTGTTCACTTCTCAGATAGATTAAGATGTTATTCCACTGCTCTGGCCATCTCTCTCCCCCTCGCTCTCTCTCTCTCTCTGTTTCTCCGACTGTCTTTCTCTTTACCAGTCCCAGATTCACACATGCCCGCCTGTCCCTCACCGTCTCCAGAGGCCCTATTGCTAATTTCGACTATTAGCGGATAGACAAAACAATCTAAGAGCATGGTTGCAACATGATAGCAAGGTTTTCCTGCTGTTGTCTGCGCTGCTTTAGAGGAAAACTACAAAATTATGTAGCTGGAGACACACACTACACATGCCATATGCACAGAATCTCCCTGTGTGTATGTATGTTTGTGTCTGACTGCATGCATCTTTAAACCCAGATATTGTGCCCAGTTTATATTCAAATACAAACACAGTCGAGACTTTGGCTTCCCCCAGAGGAAAAGAAATGCTTTTCTTTACTTCAAATTGAGTTTCTCAAAGTCTAATTTGTTGCAACCCTTTGATGAACAAATGTTTTCAGACTATCCTGCTTTAATGAAAAGGGAGTGAGCACAATTTTAAACAATCTGAAGCTCTGAACCCTCCGTGACTGTAAACTTTAAAAATTAAACTTTAGAATTTGTATCAATTACACTTTCAAGTTCTGACAGGGCCTCAAATAAGAGCCAGGAGCGCGGGCAATGGAAAACCTTTACCACACTAGATTCATTTCCATAGCAATCGCCTCAGCTATTGGTGACATCAATCCCTCATGTGAGGCATTTACGTTTCAACAAATACACACTACTGTCTCAGGCTCTCCCTGATGGTCGGGGTCAATGAGTGTGCATGTTTGTCAGCTCCGATCGTTAATGAAACGCTCGCACAAATACAGCGCAGGCAAATATTTAGAGCCAAGCTTGGAGATTTCATCACAGACAAATGTGTGATTCTTCAGGGAGCGCTGTATTTCTTTATTCACCAGGACGGAGCGTATACTCAAGATCAAACTTGTCCGAGCTTGATGAATGTGGAGGAGCAGGAAGTATACTGCCTTTGACTGATAACCAGTGTGATTTTAATTTAAATCATATGAATCAACGTCTGCCCAGAGCAGAAATAAAATATATCTAAATGAAAACATCTGACTCTAATTGATTAGGAACAATGCTCTGCATAGTAGGTCTAGAATATCCTTGTTTTGATACTGCCTTGATTTCTCTTTTATCCATAACTAAGGAAAACAAAACCATCACGGATACTGGTGCATGTGTTTACCTACAGTACATACATGTGTTGCTGTTCTTAAAAAAAGTAGTCCAGCTATTGCCAATAATCTATAACACCGCATGGGACTCATATTGTTGAAGCTTTATTTTCTTAAACAGAGCTGTTAATTACAAATGAAGCCAAACCAGTAAATCTACAGAACTGCACACCAGATTGAGGACATTCTGATTGTCATCCAAATAGATTCTTTATGTCTGGTAAGTCTTCAGAAATACCAGGAGATATTTTTAATACAATATGTCATCAAGAACCTCAAGCAAGTCCAGTTTCCATGTCCTGATCACTTGGAATCATTTAGATATGTCAAGGCATGATTACAAAAACTCCCTGACTCTAAAGTGTATTTTACAAATACCCGTACAACAAGCGTTCAACCCACCTACGTAGTCATTCAAAGGGTATCGAAGCATCCCTCCTTGACTTGTCTCAACTTTTTCACCAGTCTATCAGTCAGTTGCACTCTTAGCTGTAGAGCCATGTCTCCTATCCCCCCTGGAGGTGTAGTAGGCGCTCTCGTGCACCACTACTCGCTGTCTCCTGTCCCCTCACCTTTCCACCAGAGTCCATATTTCCTGAATAGTGTGCCATCATATTTTACTATTACCTATCAATTGGTTTCTAATCGCAGTAACGAGGCAGCTAGCTGGCTGGTGACAGAGCGCTAACGGCCTCGCAGGGAACATTAAGGAGGCCGGGTTATGCTGTGGGCCGTTAACTACCTACAGGCGCTGGCTAATGGCTCCAAATGACCTCCTCAGTGGCTATTAGCACATAATTAGAACCTGCAGACCAGTGGTGACCTCCGCCGGACACACGTGATTACTCCTCTCCCCCCGTGTCTCCTACTCTCTCCCCTTTCCTCTCCCTTTTCTTCCCTTTCACAACCATCCTCATCTCTCCGCTTCTTTCTTGTCCATTCCTCCTCCTTCTTGTCTCCTTTTTCTCTAATGCTCTGTAGGATTACATTGACTCCCTAGTGGGAAGACTACCACTAAAATTAATCTCTTTATGGTGCCCCAGTACGAAAATACTCCACCATACTGTAGGTCCTAGAAAATTGCATTGTGAGAGAATATTCATTGCTTCACTCACACAATGTCTGATTATTGGTATGAAAACGGCTTTAGTGTCAGAGCAAATTTAATTTTTTTTAAAGCTTGCCAGGCAGCGTAAGTGCTTAAGGCCCTTTTTACCTTGCTGACAATTGCCAGCACCTCCTTGACCTGATTCAGCAGCACTTCCTTAAATCAGCAGATAATACAAGTCTGCAGTGAAAAGAGGAGCTAAACGACGTCTAAAGCGCAAGGTGCTACCACGCCACAAAAGGGCTCAGTCACACTAACCTCTGTGTACACTTCAGCAACAGTCTCCCGTTACCCAGAACAAAGGAGACGCTTTACTAGGTTAGTGTCAGCTCAGGAGCAGCGGGGAAACAATGAGAGAACAACAAAGGAATGTGCTGATTTTTTGTGTGTGTGAGAGGAAAATGCAACACAGTACCAGTGCCTTAAATTATCAGTGAATTATCTCTGAGCCTGTGGGAATTATGTGGGTTATTTGTAACAAGCAGTCAAGGACAAGTGGGCCTTGTGTTACAACTATGAGATGAACACTAAACACAAAAAAATTCCTGGCCAACATCTATCTTTCCAGGCCATCTTCTAGCCTTGGAAATAAGAAAATAGGTATTTTTGTTGAATTGAGTTGAAGACGAGTGAAGCTGGTGAGGACATATAGCACAGGGTGACCACTGGAAACTGGACAAATGCTACTGGCACTGCCACTGACACAATAAATACAGCTGTTGTACCCTTGACCATGTCACATGCTTGGCACGGTAGCGTAGTATGGTAATGCTGAAAAAAAAGACCAATAGTGTTCAGTCTGTTGTGTAGTCATATAGTCAAGGTCTTCAGGCAAAAAAAGAGGACTAGAAGTCAATCAAAATCCAACACCTTGGTTGAAGGTTTGGTTTAATTACAACTCAGACAACATACTACATTTGACAGATATCCATTAATATTAACCCATAAAGACCCAGTGCTACTTTTATGTCAGTGCCCAGATAAACGTTTCTCTAAATTTAACCTTTCTTAAGTACTTTATGTCCATTTATCATCATATTATCATCTGTATTTTATGTCTTTTAAGTGAAAATCATGTATTTTCCTATATTTAATTAACTGATTGTGTTGATGTTCATAAAAGCTCAGATAAAAGTTGAAGGTTATTATATTAGAAATAGAGAAAACAGAACAAAAACAGACTTTTTCAACATCAATATCAATAACTGAACATTATCTAAATGTCTTCATCCACTGTCATTGATCCAACTCCATGGGTTTTACTGGTGAATCAATGTTGTAGAAGATGACGGTGTTTCCATGTTCACTACGGAGCCTCTGAACGTCCAAATGGATCATATTTGATGACCATGAAAAGATGAAGAACTGTATTTTACATCAATTATTTACATGTATTGATAGGGTTAGTGCATCAACATGTATTACACATTTACATCAGTAGATAAATAGTTTGGGTCTTTATGGGTTAAATGGTAAATGGACTGCACTTATATAGGTCTTTTCTACACCTTGGTACGTAAAGTGCTTTATAAAGCCTCACATTCACCCATTTACACACTCATACATCACTAGGCGGCTACTATGCTACTGTACCATGCAAGGCCCTGCGATATGTGGACAATGGGAGCCAGGATTTGAACTGCCAACCCTTTGGTCATTGGACAATCCACTCTACCAACTCAGCCACAGCTGCCTATTTTAAAGAGGTGCCTTCAATTCAAGTACAAGTTATACATGCATATAAAGCTCACATGAGACAAAACAATTTCTCAATATGTTGCTTCTCTCTGGAAAAAATAAAATAAATTAATTAATGAAAATGACCACAAATTAAAATAGCTTTGGATGTATGATTCCATTCATCCTTTATCAATACTGGTTTATCCTGGTCGGGGGCGCAGAGGAGTTACAGCTTATCTCATAAATGGAGATAGACGTCATATACCTGGACAATCAAAGCATGACACTTTACATCTACTGGATCACTGGTGACCCATTTTAGTTTTAGGGTTAGGGTTACATGTCAGTTATGTATAAACTATGTCTAAACTTATATAGTTAAGGTCATATTTCAGCCACACGTTAAACTAGAAGATGATCCGTTTTAAGTGAAGTTTGATATATGCGTTTTAGTGTTAAATGTCTTGTATAATAACTAGAGCTGACAAATGATTAGAATTTTTAATCATATTAATCACAGGGTTATTGTGAATTAATTTTGATTAATCAAGACTACACATCATTCATTTTTAATTTATATTAATCACATTTCATTTTGCATAAGTAAACAGACTCAAGAAAGAAGGGAATATATATATGCACTTAATTTGTTTACTAAGCACCATCAGCATGTTCAACGAAGCAACTTGAAACAACTGTTCTGCATTTCTTTTTTTTTTTGTCCTCATATTTCCACCCAGAGGGCTGACATGCTGTTTACCACCTTCCATCTTTACGGGTTGGTTCTTCTGCCTGTCATTACTGAATCAACTGTCCATTTGCACAAGCCCAACAATAGCTTTACTTAGACAAATTGCCTGAAATTCGTTGCCAGAGATGTTCAGAGTCATTCTGTGCTGTCAATGGAGTCATTGCGTTAAAATCTTTAATCAGATTAATTGTCATGAGGGATTAATCTGCGTTAACATGTTAATTTTGACAGCCCTAATAATAAACCTAACCCTAAGCAATGGGTTATGGTTAAAGTCTAACCCTCCACCTCAAGAGTGAATGTTTAAAGTGTCATTTTGTTTCAAGATACTTTGTTGGGAAGTCTGTCAAGACAATACAAAAGACACAAATGATAGGAGGTAAACTCCAACAGAGTGTCTTGTCATGTTTTCAGCCCCCATTTACTTATAATCCATTCCAACCGAGTATCCCTAGTACTTCTATCTCTATTGGATAATTCTACACCTCATGATTAACTTCCAAGGCCAACTTTCCATTCCAAAGCAGGCTGTTCTGTGCCCAACCTTCTGTGCCCAATTCTGACTAAAACTAATATTGTGAGAGACAGGATGGTGGATGGGTACATAGCACATCTGGCAATCTCTGCGGTTCGAGATGGTGTCCATCTCATGTCAAGGATAACTATAATTCAAATTCATGTTTTCGTCCAGGAAGACTCCTTCTTCATTACAAACAAATTAGATAATAACAATCTTCCTCTACTATGTCATATGATCAGTCATTTTTAACTGACTTACAATATGACTTTGCTGTTGGTGTTTGAAATACTGACTAGTGTTCAATGGATGTGTTTGCACAAGCAGCATAAGCTATTGGCATATTATCAGTTATTCACAGACAACACATGAATTGATATATTGTACCTGAATATTATCAGTAGTAGTATTATGGAGAAACTATAAAGGTCACGGTTTAATTAAAAAATACATAACATGGGGGTGTAAATTACGGCAGATTATTAATTCATGTGATTTTTTATGTGGATATTTTTCCCTCGACAAAATTTTTCTAACATTAGAACATTTCCAACTAATTGTGTTTTCACATTGCATAAATTTACACTAAATCCTTAGCTTCGTCATTGTACACTGTTGCACATGAAGTTGGAATAACACATTTGTATCTCTTCTTATGTTATAATTTGGTTTAATCTTGACAAATAAAGTGTAACTAGGACTCAGCATGAAATCATTGCACCTGGTTAAAGGCAATTAACGATGTGTATAAACAGAAATATATAGAGGAATGTGTCTGAAAACAAAAGTATTCCAACTTTATGGACAACAGTCTATATTTGACCCCTACCAACTACATTAGAGATCTTTTTTTCCCCACATGTGGAGGCTCATCTCCTCGGGCCACATCACTGTGATCCTCCCAGGGTCAGACCTGTGCTTCTTCACACAGTGCCCACCAGAGGCTGACACCAGCTACTGCAACGGCATGAGGGTGGATTGCGGGGGTGGGAGACACAAGATGTCCATGTGAGGCCAAGCCAAGAGGTCTCTGGAGTATTCAGACATCCCAATTTCCTGCCCTGTGTCACCAGGTCTTAAGCAGCCGTTTTGGGCAGTGTCATGAGTTAGACACATGCACAAATGCGCACACACTTACACACAGACATATAACCGCAGCCCTCACTGAATTAATTTGTTTTCATTTGCCCTCTGTCAGCAGTACTTGGTTCTTTGCTGCAGAGAGATCTCTTAACCAAAGGTCTTTCTATCTGCTTGTAGGATTTCATCTCCCAAATCAGTTCACTGCTGCTGCCGCTGCCGCCTCTCTTGCTTTCTTTTAAGATATCAGGTTTAAAAAGCCATAAACCACAGTGTAACAAACAATATCAAGCCTGTACTGAGGAATCCCACAGTGGACACATTCTTTCTCTGGCATTTCACATATTCAATAGCACTGTATGCAGTATTATTAAGACAAATGTTGGAGTGTGGTTGATGGTAAGCATCATGGCCTCAGTACGGGCCAATTATCGTGGTGAAAGCATTGTGTCCAAAAATAGACTCTGGTTTGGATGCTGTTTTGTTTTAGGGGGGAGTCCAGCAGAGTGTGGCACAACAGCTGTGCACTGTGCTGGTCAAATGTTATAGATGCACACATAATTTTGCACTTTGAGTTATGATACCACACAGTCAAATTACAGCAACATGCATTAACACCTATTTCTGTGCTCATACCTGCAGATGAGCATCTCTGAAATATATGCATGTTTGCACAGAAATAAGGAAAAGGTTATTCCTAGTGCACAGACACAACTGCAGAGAGATAAATGTGAAAGAACGAAAGCTTTAGCCAGTAAGAGAAAAGAGAGATGTTGGAAATTGCACTTCCATGTCATCTATTTCCTGGAGATGGCCGCAAACCCCTGGACACACTTAATCAGGAAAAGGGCACACCTCCGAGTATCCATTCTTTTGTAATGGCATTACACCGCACAAGTAAGATTTAGAGATCCCTTAATGTGCCCGAGTCTTCTGCATAAAAGTATATACAAAGGTTAATATTGCAATAATATGTTCCTGGAGGGCATTGTAATCATTATCTCTCTGGTGGTATCAATTAGAAGCACTTTACTGCAGGTAATGACTAAGATTCCGGTACAAAATGACATTATTATTATTATCCCCATCTATAATTTCAGAGTGGATACACAAGACATGGGAAAAAAAAGAGAAGCATAAGTTCAACCAAAGGTAGGCTTAAAAAGTGAGAGGAGTCAGACTGTTGGACTCAAGGAAGGAAACTGAAGACTGGTGTGTGTGGGTGTGTGTATGTCTGTGTGCGTGTATGTTCATATGCATGTGTGCGTGTGGATGTGCTGGAAGTTTCAAAGGGCCAAATAATACACAAATAAAAACGTGCTTCCTCTTATTCATGGCTTGACTGTCTGTCCCAGTTTCCTCAAAGCAGCTTGTGTGTTTGTATGAGCGTGTGTGTGTGTGTGCATGGAAGAAGGGGGGGGCAAGCAAAAAAAAAGGGAGCTAGAACCGAGAAAGAAAGCTTCAACAACCTGGCAACAAATATTTGCATTTCTCAAAGCACCGGAGTATTGTTCTTTGCTCTTCTCTATTTATCCAAGAGAGAACGCAGTAGGAAAAAAGTTAAAAATGTCTGAAAAGTTGTGTGTTTGCGTGTGTTTGTGTGTTGTGACCTTTGCGCTTAGCTCCAAACATTCATAACGAGTGCTCTTCCCCTTATTGACCCCCTCATCAAAAACATGAATAATTGAGGAGTAAAAAAAAAAAAAAAAAAAACAGAAAGAAAAGGAACACGCTTGGTTGTCCTAGCCGGCATTAAGAGGAGAAGCCGGCCCTCACACTTTTGATTTAGCTGTTTTATATTTAATAAGCACACACAAGAGCCTCGGAGGCGCCTTTTTTAGAAGAATTTAATTGGACGTCGGTGACATCCATCACAAGGTTGTCATGGCGTTGACCTTTCCACGGAGGCTATTCATAACCAGGAAGTTACATGAGCCGGGTTGCTGCCTACTCTGTCACACCCACCACAATGACGCGCTATCAGTCACACCATCCGCCGCCTGATGAACCTCATATGTGTTCACCGACAAACTAATTTGCTCATCATCGCGTGACGTTAAGATAATCCTGAACTGTGGCATCCTATTGTCAAGCTTCCGTTTTGGGTTGATCTCTAATTGATCTCTAATTGTGTTCATGCTGCAGGTGGATGTTTCTGTCTAATTTCCCCTATATGTCTATGCAGATTTCATTAGAGTGGCCCCCATAAGGTGCAAAGCACAAGCACTTTAATTCTCTTAAGCACACAGAAAATCCCCACATCTTATATTTATCGCCAAGACTGCCGTTTCCACTTAATAGAGACAAAGCTAAGCAATGACTGATGAAAGAGGAGATATTTGGTCAGTGTGAAAAATTTATAATAGGTCCCTAAACTATCAGCTTAGAGGAATGTAGATAAGGGGCTAACCTAATTAAAACTTTAGGCCAAGTTATATGGTAAGGCGAGGCTCATCAAGGAACAGTTTAAGGAGCCACATAATCAATTTTTATACATTGAGATCTACGGAAATATTTAATGAGATCTATTTTAAAGTTGCAATCTTTTGACTGTACATTGTAGCTGATTTATGAGCTCCATGATCTGTATTATGTATATTTCCACATTAAAATATTTAAAACGGACTAGGCATATGTTATATTTATTGTTAACTTGTGCACTTATTTCAACAGCCCATTTAATTCTGTTGCTGGTGGATTTTGTTGTGTCCCATTTAATGACATCAGGTTATAATGTGTGAATACTCATTAATAAATGTAATGAGAATAAAACATTAGCTCATCTAGAAATGTGACTTCTGCCGCAGTCATATCAGATATTTTAATAGGGAACGGTGATGAAAACAGTTCCCATTACCCCATGCTACTTAACACCGCCATCAATCTAGTCTTCTATTGTTGTTTTGGTTGAGACATTTGGGGGGGAAATTACCTACGTAAAAAGTTGAATTTCTTGACTTTGATAGCAATGATAGTTGTAAAGCAGAATGACTTGTTTTTAAATTTGATATATTATTAAGGCATAAAGTCAAATGTAATCTTTCCAGATTTTTTTCAGTGTTAAATACTGCCAATGTAAATATCTGCAAACCAAAAATGTATAATCTTAACTTTAATGTTTAATCAGTATTAATCATGTAAGTTTTTTTTTGTTTTTTGTTTGTTTTTTTTAACTAAGCTTTGGTATCTCAGTTAATATAGCCACATTCTATTCCCTTATTTTAGCCACATATTGCCCAAAAATCATTATAACACAATGATAATTTACAAAAAAAAAAGTTTAACATTAAGATGTAAAATAACATGGGCACATTGTAAAATTGCGATATGGTAAAATTATTTTTATTCCATCCATGTGTGTTTAGCACCAATAGGAATTTATGTGTGTAGGCTAAAGAAGCAGAAATTTGAGAAAGCCTGCTGAAAACTGGGTTTGTCCAGGCTGAATGAGCATATAAGACAGTGGCTTCCAACCTTTTTTGGTTTGTGACCCCATGTTAACATCATAAATATCTGGTGATCCCAGACATTCAAAACAGATACCTTTTTTTTTGCTGGTAAAATTAATTTATTTCAATCATGTAATAGGTTCCTATTCTATGTTACAAATAAATGTTAATTTTAGATGACATTTAGGCTACATAATGTATATAATGTAACGTATATAATGTCTGCTACTCAGTTTATTTACTTTTGGAGATGTTGTAGCAGGACCAATGGTCTGGTTTTCTGTGACTGTCCAAACGTAGTAACGCATGCAGTCACATGATCAGGTCCATCAAGAGATGCCCTCTTTTTATAGGAAAAGTGTGTGGTGTTTTAATTAGAATGAAATACATATTGAATCATTAAAAAGTCCAGGTGACCCCGTGGTTGAAAAACACTGATATAAGATAATAGAAGGAAAAATCAGCCTGAATACCGGACTTATTTTCTATGATAGATCATGATGTTTCCATTACATGATATACCACAACAGTTTATTTTAATTTCCATAATCTTATCCATCATAATTAAGATGACCCTACTCACTGGCACCATGGCTTAGTTGGTTAAAGCACCTGTCTTGTAAACAAAAGATCCTGGGTTCAAATCCCAGTGGTACCTTACAATAATGTCCCCTTGAAAGTATTTTATTTCACTTTGGAATCAGTAAAGTTAACCTGTACATGTACTGGTCTTCACTAACTCCTGCGAAAAATGATCTGGTTCTAGTTTGTGTATGTAAAAACATATGCTCAATGCTGCCTGAAACAAAGTAATTTATAACGAAGGGTTCTTAAGTGTTCAGAGAGGAAAAAAAGATGCTAAAACTCTAAATGCTTAACAGTATTACAGTCAGGTGATCAGGCATACATGGATGTAATGCAGGATTAATTTACTTGGGGAAAACCCTTCACAGCTGGATTCCTTCTTGATCAGTTCCTGTCACTGAAGAACTAGTGAAGCTAGTTTTGAAACAATTAATATAATCTGAAAAAACATGCAGTCAGCAGGTTTATTTCCTTTGACTGTGATGAGCTGCTGATGTCAGCCAATGGGAGCCAAGTATTGTGACTGTTGAGCCAGCAAATACACTCAAATAAATATCCTTTTAACATAACTGCAGGAGGCAGGAAAATTAATGTAAACACTTCATGGAAAAGACTTTGAAGTATGTGAATTATCATTGCAAGCACTGCTACAAAGTTGGATCATATAGGGTGGCACTCCAACTAGTGGCATTTGTTAATCCCTTCTGGAGTTTATTGGACATATAATATATGGTCCACATCCCTGTAGGTTAGTTTCAAAGTCCTCTTTATCCAAGCTGTTTGCCTTTGTTTGGTATGTGCTGTCATTTTCCACACTGCTGCCTATGACATATGAAATACTTGCAGTTGTGTTGACCGGTGCACCTGCAGTTTGGGAACAGATGATGAAGTCAGGACTCTGTTCGTCGTCGCACGTTGCTTTGAAAAGCCACACATCAAAGTTCTGTTTGCCAGACTTTGTTTACACCACGTCGAGCGTTTACTTTATTGTCCAACCAGTGTATATGTATTTTCAAACCATCACGATGAGCATTACTCTTATGTCGAGCCACATTTTAAAACAAAATCATGAAATCCGAGTAGTACGGGACCTTTAAAGAATGATGCTGGAGTTAAACAGAAGAACAAATAGAGTGATGAAAGGCAGTGTGATTCAGATCTCCTGCAAACTATAGTATGTGTATACAGAGAACAGGTCAACCATAATAAAATGTCTGTGTGGTTGCCCATTTAGAAACAAGATGTTCTCCAGATTCAAACCTCAGCTACAAGAACAGGAAATATAAAACTGTCACAAAATTCTCTATGCACATCAGTTTCACTGGAGTTAACACTGTATACATATTTGTGCTAACAGTTGTGATAATTACTAAACAACTAAAAGTGGCAGCGTCAATGAGGTAAGAAAAAGGAAACACGGACACGGTAAAACCTCTTTTAGAAAAGGTTCATTTGCCTCAAGGTGCAGCCAAAAGACTCTACAATAAATAACCAGAGCAATGTGAGCGGTTAGCTTTGTGGGAGCAGAGCAATAGGCTCTGAGTCTGTAATGTTTAACTGAGCAATAACAACAGAAAAGAGGGAGTTATAATCTTAAGTGTCTCCTATATTAGCGCAGATGAATCTAAAGTTAATACGAACAGGGGCGAGGTTATAGCACCTTCCTGAATGGCGCCGCAGCACACCACGGCACAGCGGAGCCCGGAGGCAATAGGCAGAAACATAAGAGAAATGGAAAAGGCTGAGCAATTCACCCAAAGGGATTAGATTTTAAATAGATATCAGCCCATATATGATTCCCTCTTTCTTCCTCTCGTCTGTAAGTGGGTGTAATTTGGAGTGCGTAATGAAGGAAAAAAGGAGCTATAGGTTAATCTCATTGACCTCCACACTCTTGGGACGATGGGTTATAGCTAGGAGATATACACCCATCTCCCCTGCCAGTCAGCTCAGCCTGCCCTCGGAGAGGTAATGAAAGTTGTGGAAGTGACTCCGTACATGAGGTGTGTGTGTGTGTGTGTGTGTGTGT
>JAPSES010000154.1:590201-602380 GCA_029822895.1 Maxillicosta whitleyi
TGGAAGTGACTCCGTACATGAGGTGTGTGTGTGTGTGTGTGTGTGTGTGTGTGTGTGTGTGTGTGGGGGGGGGGGGGTAGTAGTATGAGTGGAAGTGTATGTGTGCACAGGCAAGGAAGAGAGAAGAGATAAGAATAGGGGAAAAAAAAGAGGAAAAGTGGGTCTGGCTTTGCTTTGTTTGATGAATATACATAGTAAAAAATGTCACATAATTATTTTAGATGAACACAATAAAGTATATACTACAGTTGAACCTAACTTCATATAGTCAGTCCATCACCTTCAAATGCAACTGGATTTCTGAAAACATGTGCAATTAATAAAATATGTACCATGCTACAGCTACGAGCACGCACAAAGAAATCCATTTTTGCAAAGCAAGAAAGGGTTGTAGCCTTTAACAAGTGTATTTTCCTTTTGGATTTCATTTTTCTTACAAGTCAAATGTAATTTATATAGAAGAGCAGTGACATTTTACAAGGTCTAAACCCTTTTTGGTCAAGTTCATATTTTGAAGAGAACTCTGAACAGCAGTAAAATCCATTTTCAGTTCATTAAATATTTACAGCACCTACTTTTTGCAACTAATATTAAAAGCACCCAAAGACTTAACAATAACCCCATCCCCACTTGGACTCAATTAGGTTCAACATGAGCTAAGATAATATGAGCAAAGTTTAAACCTCAAATACCTTCTCTGATATTGCCTCTTCATATCTGACCCATGCATTGTGCTGCTTTGGCTGCAATAGTAGGGATGTTTTTAAGCGCTAATGGACAGGAAAGTGAAAGGACCTTCGGAGCAACAGAACAGCAAACAGAGTCATAGACCGGTTATGTCTGTAAAGTAGAACAGATTTAGGTTCTGATGTTCCCTGAGTTATAAAGTACACATAGTTTTTAAGTTTGCACACTACCACACTATCCCATCCACATAAAGTGCAAACCTACAGTGATGTTATACTTTGGGAGTGTTAGTATGAAAGTCAGATAAAAACATGCTCAGCAGTTATCAGCCAGGTGCACCATCTTACTGCCCTCAAACTAGAAACCTTAATGTTATTTTAATCTGATAACTTTGGTCTCCAGTCTCAAGTGTTCCAGTGAGGTAACATCACAGATTAAAGATTTGGTTCTCATGTTTCTACGTCCTGGAGAGAAGTGTCCTTTTCAAACAATATGACATTACTGGGGAAGACTTGGTGTATATTACAAATGTCCTTAAGACATTAATGTCAACTCTTTGTCTCGTATGGAGATATCATCCCTTCGCCCCTCCTTTTGTTATTACTCATCTGATGGCGATTGTGTGTTGATTTGCTGTGGGTCAGAGTGGCATGCATGTGTGTTTGTTCTTGACACGTGATATATGTATGTGTGTGTACAGTATACAAGTAGTAATGCGCACATGTTCGTCAGCTCGCCGCTTGTGTTTGAGCCCGAGGTCTGGGTGGTTCGGCCTGTCCTCTCAGTTGAGGAGATAACCCGCTCTGCTCCTCCACTCTGTCTGACTTTGTAACTATATCTGTCCTTACCCTCCCATGGAAATAAATAAAAGCTCTCCTGCTACTCCCACTACATAAAGGGGAGGCATGCCTCACATAATCGTTTGAGACCGGGACAAACTTGGCCCATTGATATCTGTGTATTTATTACGCCTATGGCAATATAAGGCAGAGCCGAGTGAGATATCAGCTTACCCAGAGAGCTGTGAGAGAGAGAGTTTAAGATAAAGGATATTTAATATCCAGTGCACATCGGCGGGGGCCTAAGCCTCTAATAGCACTTGGGGTTTCTGAGCAGGTAATGCCTTCATCTTTGTCTAAACACACTTTTATGGACTTTAACTGTAATGATATAAAGAGAGAGGGGGTCACAGATAAATGTAGCGTAATGGCTCAAAGCCGAAGATTAGCCATGTATCCTGTCTAGGGGATAATGCTTCAAGGCAGTTCCTCCAAAAGGTGTTATCTCCTGCCGAAGAAAGACGAGAGAGGAAGAAGCGCACAAGCATACACACATACCCAGACACATATATTAAATAATAACCTCCTCTTCTTTCCTGTCTTTTTTCCCGCCTTTCTTTTAACAGCGCTTTGCATTTTGTCACATTGTGTTAGAATCAACCGCGGTGGCATTCGCTGGCTGTAAATGAATCTGTGAAGCCAAAGTACATGTACATTATTGGCAACAAACATTACCAGGACGCCTCCTGTGTTCTAGGACACATTACCCTCGCTTATTTGGTGTCTAAATGATAATGAGCATTCAAATGATAACCTATATCATTTAGATCTGAACATGAATTAAAAAAAAAAAGACAGAAAGGGTTGAGTGTGCACGCTTTTGCCCATTGTGTGAAGAACCAAAACAGCACTTGAAGGCCATTTAGCGAACATTCTTCTCAGATCAATCAGGTGGCCTCTACATCCATTAAAGAGGAGGAGAAAATCAAACAACAGCTTCAGTTTTCTGAAAGCGTGAGTATGGGGGAAAGAATACTGTTGTTGTCCTAATTATGCACCGGGGTGATGCATTATTTACCGATCTAACATACATCGCCAGGGCTGAATATGAGTAAAATAATTTATGACAAGATCCTTCTCCTTCTTTCTTCACTCTGTCCTCCATTTTCACCCCCTCCACACACCCTCCCTTTAAATCAAACTTCAATAAAATGCACTACCCCTATTCATTTTGCATGAGGCCTCCCTGAAAAAAAAACCAGGACGGCGAGATCTGTTATTCAAAAATTCTTCAGACGGTGCAGGGTCAAAACAACAAAACAGTAGCAAGGAAGAAACGGTGGCCCCTGTAACTCTATAACTCACTGTGGGCTACTGCAGCAGCCTTAAACAAACCAGTCAGACAGACAGAGAGGGGCAGAGAAGGCTGGTGGAGGAAAGACACACCGCTACTCCAAAGAGACCACCCTGTCCAGATAAAAAGTATTCAATCACAGTCGACCAATGAATGGATTTTCTGACTAAACTCCCCGTTATCCAAATCTGTATCTCTAGTCTCTTTTTTCTTGTCTCGTCTTTCTACTAGACTTTCATAAGACAACTTCTGTGACCTCTGGATGGACCTCAGATTGGAAACGGATCTAAGGGTTTCATTAGATTTATAAACTCTTGAGCCAAAGTTGCACCTGCAAAGTGATATTTACTCCAAGCCTTTAAATGACATTGCCGTGCTGACATAATGAACAGAACCTTCTGTAACCTTTAACCTTCTGAATCGGGATCAAAGATATAACAGGTTGTCTGATACTGCCAAAATTATATACCAAGATATTTTTTTCCATGCACAAGAGTTTATTATGCTCCGATTCTTTTTTTTTATGTGCATGGGAATAATATTTTTAAAGCCATGACCTGACCCTATATGTTAAAATCTCTACCATATTACCATTAATGATAAATTCAGTGTGATCTAGTGTGTAGTATCTAGAGTCATCTATGTGAAAAACTGCAATGATGATTATGTTTTCATTTTTCTACAATCACCTGAAAATAAAAAAAATTTTCCCATTAGGGAACAGGTCACTGGCAGGTGATGTTAAACAAGACTCAAGGGCACAATATAATATGAGCACAGAAGTTAAGAATTTGTGTGCGGAGCCAAAATTTTGATGATTCATTTAGCTGATATTGTTATTGTCAAGAGTATTTCAAGTCTGCCTGTATTTTAGTGTTATATTTGGCAAAGAATTAAAAAAAAGTAAGACTTTGCGTAACCACCTCATGAGTGACAAATCTGCAACCTCTCCAGTAAACTACAGCATAAGTACTATAAAGGGGCCAGTAAATACAGGTGTAACAGGCCAAACAGAATTATCTTTGTTCTCTTTGACATTCAGAGTTGATTAATAATCCACTTTTTACTTTGATTGTAAAGAACTAAAGGTGTGTTTATCTCTCTCAAGGCCACTTGGCAACTTAACAAAAATCATCAAATCTCATAAGGATGACAAAATATAACAACTCTGATTGCCTACAGGTAAGTATTATATCACTTGTTCACCAACACACACACACACACACACACACAAACATAAAAATTGAGCAAATACAATTAAAACTACTTCAATACATGTTGACATCAACTAAGGACAGATGACTATTATTATATTTTTGTACACTGAAGATTTTTTTCTAAAATTAAACGAGTGATATTTTGCTTTTTTTAAAAAAAAAATGGAATTATGCATTTTAAAACATTTCCCTTTGGTCTACATAAACTAAATGCTATGTTCTTCATTAATTACATTCCACAGATCAACCCTATTTCTGAATAATGACATGAGACAGGTTGTTTTGAGCGCTGGCCCTTTAAATGCACATGACCCCACCCCCTTTCGAATTGTTGACTGTGTGCTCTGTCCCATTCAGCCACTTCAGTTCATTAAAACAAACAACATCTGAACATCTTGCGTAATCAGCTTGAAGTTTGGACGTATTTTCAGTATGGACTACAACTGCTGTTGTTGCTGGCAAAGAATTATGTGGTACTCAGAGAAATGTTCATCAAAAGTTTTGACCTTATATGTACAACTGTCATGATGTTACGAGTTGTAAATGTAACAAACTGAGAAGGAATAAAAATGGGTTGTAGAAATCCACTTGATGTCTTTTTCATAATGAATATAAAGATAGCCTTGTACCACCTGCATGCTTCAGCTTCAAATTTTCGAACTATTAGGGTCCAAATACACAAATAAATGAACCAAAGACTAATAAAAGTGGGTTTAGCAAAATGTAATGTTTAATAATGTGTTTAAATTGCTCATCATCTCTATGAAATATCAAATGGGGGGTGGTCCCTCTGGACTAACCACCACTAGAGCAGATGGCAAAAATGATTCATTTTAGATGCAACCTCATAACTTTAGTGTTAGATGCAACTAAATACTACACACTGGACCTCTAAAGCTAGAGTGTTGATGTGTTTTTTTTTCCAGACTCGGCAAAAAATGGATGTTTGAAAACATCAAAGAGTGACTCAGGCTGATCCACACATCAGAAATGCTGTCATTTGGTAACTTTGTGTTTGTGCATAACACAGGGTGAATGAGTGATCAAGAATGTGACCTTAGTCTATCTTTAATAAATGTTGCAACATACATGTACCTGTATCCACAACCCTGTAGAAAAAATCAGGAAAAAGACAAAGAAGTTGGGATAGAACAGAGAAATGACACATCCAGGAATGAGGGTGTTATGCCTGTGCAACCCCATATACAATACTACATATTTTATACCGCATAGACATACTGGGTTGTCCATATTTTAGCAGTCAGGTGCATCACTTTGATGCAAGCCATTGATTCAACAGTATTTTAAAGTGTGTGCACAAAAGGCCTCATATGTGCCAAAGAGAGAGAGGGAGAGAGAGATAATGTGGGTGTGTGTATGAGCGTGTGTGATTTCATGGAGTGTGGTGGCATCGCACACATGCATATTCTTACACTACGCCTGTGCCACCTTTGGCTAATGACAGATGCAGTAAAATATTTGTAAAGGATGGGATCATCCATCATGTTGTGTAGGGTACAAAGAACCAGGATAGCTTAAAAGCACAAGCCAGAGTCCCCTGCACAGGCCAGAGAGACAGAGAAAGGAGGGGCAGGGTAACTAAATTTATATCATATTACACACTGAAATGTGACCTCGTAATGACATCAGTGAAATTCAATCAAGTCCTTGACTCAGTATTACTTAAGGTAAACCAGTGTCCTTCCTGATGTGAAATGAGAAAATTGAATACAGTGTTGTTGTTTTTTCTTACTGTGGATGCAGTTTGATTTAGGGTGACAGAAGCCAAATGTGAAAAAGCCTTTTACAACAGAAAGCATCAAGCATCCAGGATCTGTATCTATCATGTTGATTCTTCCTATTAAGAAGTAGCAGTTGAGATAATTGCAGTAATAGAATTACTTAAATAAATTGACAGCAACAACAACAACAGAACTACCACTGGCATTACTGGTAATGATAAGTAAGTTACTTCTAGTGAGGGTTACTTGTAAAATGTATTCAATTACCTTAAAAGAATAAAATGTGATATTTCTACACCTCACAAATGTTATACATTTTGGCCAACATCTATATACTTCAGATCAATTTTCACTGACGGTGGTGATGAAAACAACTCCCATGATCCCACACTATATCAGATATAAGACATTAGCATTATTTATTTTGTTTTATTTTTGATTGAAAGATGCAAACTGTGTGTTGAATAATAACACAGAGTACATTTCTCTTTTCCTTAGAATGGGGATAGCATATCTTGGAATATTTAACTAACGTTTACAAGACCTATCTTAGCAATAACCTTCATAAGTAATTCTCTTGGGAGGATTTTTTCAGTCCATGGCACCAATAAGTTAGACTCACCTCGTCTTTAAAATACAATCTTTATATGGACACATTATCAATATGACAACAATTCAACCCTGTTTTTGCATTTACACCTGGGAGTTTGAATGCCTTCTCATTATCATCATTCAGATCGGATCATGATGTAATGTCAGGTTGATTAACCCTTTATTGGGTAAGTGACTATTTTTGGTCATTTCCACATACATTAAATACGGGGCCAAGGCCATGCATCAGTGACGTAACAAAGCCTGTCATTTTAATAATACTATTCACTGATTCAGAGATATTTTGTAGAAATTTTTAAATCGTAATGAGTGATTTCTGTCACTTTATGACCTTATAACAGTTCTTTCATTGCATGTGTTTACTTTTTTGTTTTTTTTTAGCAAGAGTTGCTCAGATGTTTTATGGCAAGAGGAGGGAGACTGTTGTCATGCCAACCTGATCATGAGATAGAGGATGGTGTCCAGTAACACAGGTTGAAATTTTGTGTTATTTCAATGAGTGCCCTATGAACGGTTAGGTTGAGTTCATGTAACCAAACAGGTCGTGGCTCCTCTCTAGGGATGGGAATTGATAGGAATTCAACGATTCTGATTCCATGATCGATTTTCCTCATCGATCCAATTATTTATCGGTTCTCTTATCGAATCTCACTGGTAAGGGAATCAGGTTTATTTTCATTAACTGTCTTTTATATATCCATCTCTGCACAGAAAATATAACAAATACAGTCTGCACAAATAATAACAACAGAAGATACTGGGCCTGTTTATTTATTTTAAAAAAAAAACTTAAGACACTTTTGGAAAGTATTATTTGAGGGGCAGGACATTAGTTGCCCCACCCCCAGAACTTGGCCCGGATGACATCCCAGTGTTTGTTCTGCTGCTAGATTCACAAGAGTTGCTAAATACCATATCAAACATGTGACATTCTTGCAAATGAATCGCATGCTGTGTGGACAAATGTTTTAACATACTGGAGGTATTTCCCCCTTTGAAGAAATGGAAGCATATGTATGACATCATCACGCATGTGCAACGGAGGCGGAATCGATAAGCAGAATCATTAAACAGCCAGGCAAACGATTCTAAGGAATTGAGCTACTGGGAATCGGTTCTTAAAAAGAACTGATTTCACGATTCCCGTCTCTACTCCTCTAACTCTAACTTAAGTCAGTTTTGTAATGAACAATCTTTAGATGCGTTACCCTACATTGGAATCACAGCCGTGTCTTCTGCTAACTCTGCTATTACACTTGATTTCTGCTTTGGCAAAATCTTCACCTTATAGGAGTTTTAAACAATATGTTTGTTGAGGCTCCAGGGGTGGGAATTATCCATTTCTCTTTATTTGTGCTATTTACACAAATTTAGTGTTGTTTCAGGTCAGAGGGGAATGATGATGTAGGTACTTACTTTCTTAGGTGGCATGGCGGTTAGTAGTTTTCCCTCAGTGCTAGTAGGATCCATGTTTGATTCCCAGCCAGGGGGCTTTTCTGTGATGAGTTTTCCTGTTCTGTTCTGATTGTATGGGTTTCTTGCAGGTCCTCTCATTTCCCCTGCCATAAAAAAAACAAGCATACATAGGTGAGTTGTTCTGTCAGTACCCTACAAGCCCCTTCTGACTGCCCCTTCAATAGCAACTCCCTTATCCTAAAGCAGCAAGTACTAATGCTAATTGCTAACATTAATGCTCTGTGTATTAACCCATAAAGACCCAGCACTACTTTTTTTCAAATGAATTTTTCTATATATTTGAACTTTCTTAATACATTTATCACAGTTTATTACAATATTATCCTGTTTTTGTAATTTTTCAGTAAAATTTGGTATTTTCCTATATTTAATTTACAGATCATGTATTTTAATTATCATTCTGATATTACATTAGAGGGTTATTCTATGAAAAACAGAGGAAACTTAAGAAACATGTCTTTTCCAGTAAATATATCATTAACTGAATGTAAAATCAAGCATCTCATTTATTTAAGTACATGGCTTTTATTGGTGAATCAATGTTGTAGAAGATGACAGTGTTTCCATGGTAACTACAGAGCCTCTGAATGTCCACATGGGTCATATCTGATGACTATGAAAATTGCACTTTACACCAATTATTTATATGAATTGACAGGATTAGTGGATCAACAGGTATTAAAGATTTAACATCAGTAGATGGTTTGATTTGCCAGTTGCTGTTATATCTTGATGGGATAATATGGGTGAATAAAAAAAAAGAGTAAATTGGATAATAGAGTGAATTAATTTTAACCTCATTTTACTGAGCACACTGCTTATATTACCGCATTTTCCTAAAAAAAAAAAAAATGTGTGTAATGTATGACCCCCAATTACCTCCAGATGAGATCAGGCAAATCAACTTAAAATTCCACACACATTTACACTTTATATTGACATGTGCTTTTCCTGATCTGGATGCCTTCTTGACATTTTAATATCAAGTGTAAACCAACACTTCAGCGGGGTAGAGTCAGTAATTCTAACTCAAGACTTTTTGTGAAATTCATAAACATTTCCCCAAGGCCTACCAGTTGTCCATTCCGTGTGCGCACTAAAAATGTGACTCCCACACAACACTATTATAGCATGAAAAAAAAAAAGAAAACAAACCCCAAAAAACCTGTTACCAACTGGCTGAAGTCCAACATATTTATGCTTCTACACAGGAAAGACTTGAATTTGACAGAAGTCAGATTGATGGAACACTGAAGGGACGGGTGTGTTTCCTTAGCTCAAGCTCAAATGTCGTCTGTCTTTCTCAGAATTTGCTTACTCCACCTTTAAAGTGTTCAAGAACTCTGTGCCAATATGATAGAGCCAGTGGGCACGATACCAGGAAACCAAACAGAAATGTAGTCATCATTCTAATGTGATTTGTCAAATGTGTATACAGTCATGGAAAAATTTATTAGACCATCAAAAGTCATCAGAAACAATGGTTATACTAACGCCTGTGGGTGTCATGTGACTAAAAGACGGAAAAGAAAACATGGAATGTCTAAAAGCACTGTTTTTGTCAGTACAATGCCATAGATATTGATGTAAGAACTGAAGTGATTTTGGTTATTATCAAGAAAACATGGAAAATAGATAGATATCAACTCTTAAATTAAACTCTTATAGACTACATTTGTTGTTATCGTTATATTTTGCGGGCACTGAGATTGGCGACTCATCAGTACAACTGTATCTGTTTGATCAGTTGTAACTGGAATGCGATTTCGTTGCTTTGAAATATGTTCATGTTTGATGTGCAATGTCAATAAATCGCAATTCAATTCAATTTGTCTGAACAAATGTACCTTTAGTTATACCAAGCATTAAAATGAACAAGAAATTTAAGAAAACAAGGTTGGTCTGATTATTTTTTCAGCAACTGTAAGTATTAACCCTGATATAGAATATACACTTAACTGTAATTATTCAATTCAAGTAATTCCGTACATCAAAAAAGTAATAAGTATACTACAAAATAACTATGAGACATGTTACTCAGAACACCCTAGGTAGTACGTTTATTTAGCATAAAATGACACTTTTCAACCAATATGTTATTAATAAGCTACAAAACATGACGACCGTGTTCACATCGCAACGGTTGGCATAGTATGTAACATAGGTTTAAATTCATTCACAGTGGTAGCCGTCAATAAGCAATAGAGCTGCCACTACATTAATATCTACAATGACAGGCAAGTTGACAATGAGAAGAAAAGAAAAACTTGTGTCTCTGTGACAGTCTTGCTCTGATCAAAACAACCGTAGCTACAGGAGATGTGGATTAACAGCCGTTTAATGATGAAGTAAAGTTTGTGTTTTGTTGCACTTGTTTGGTGTTTGTTTATTTGTGCTTGTTTGTCTTTCCCGTCCAGCTCTGAACAAGACAAGCCGGCAGGGAGGGTTTTTTTTTTTTATTATTATTTATTTATTTATTTATTTATTTTGCGATACAAACTCGTGGGTGTGTTTGATAGAAGGCATGCAGGCACACTGTTGCCTGTTGAATCACATCATCAGCATCAACAATGAAAAAAAAAAAAAAACAGGAAAAAACGGCAGGCAGATATAAATGAATATTCCTCACCTGTCTGCTCATGTTGACTCCTCTTGTTTGGATTTCACAGTGGGGGAAAAAAATAAAGGCGTATATTTACTTTTAATTGAAAGGAAATTAAAGACGCATCCACATCCGCATGTGACAAAGGAAGATCACAAGGCTTGGGAGTGATGATAGCTTTTGTTTAAGATGGATTTCATAAAGAAAACCCCCCACTGATAATGATGAAAAAAAATCTTGGACATTTCTCCAAATACAATTACCTCGGCATCACCTGATTCAATCAAATGCATTTGCATTCTGTTTGCATGCAGTGTTCCGTGAACCGGTAAACAAGGCAGGCAGAATAAATCTGATGTGTTTTCATGCTTATGGTTGCTCCTCTGTTTGCTACATTTTACTCTGAATATTTGAATTCTTATGAATTGGTAAATAACTACAGAAACGTACACATAGCTATGTGGATGAATGTTCTGAAGTTAGAGGGGGCATATGCTTGTAAGCCAAAAAAAAAAAAGAGAGGGAAACAGGGAATGTTAGTTCATGTTTTGAGACAGATGTTGTTTGGCCGGCGTGCATGGCAGATTAATATTTGACTGTGTCTGATGTGTACTTAAGTATGTATCAAAGAAGACGCATCATTTCAGGGCCTACCAGGGGATGTTGTTGCTGGCTGCATGACAAAAATCATAAGGCCAGACTTGGCACCAGTCAATCATATGCTTACAGCTGGATACTTGGAAGAAATGCAGTGATGAAACCAATGTCTTGTTCAGTTTTAATCCCTGACCTTCTTTCTCCCTGGACTCCAAAAGCCTCACTGTGCCTAATCTGTTCACATGTGCATATCATGTAGGCGACGAAAAAGAACAGGTGGGTTTGTAGCAGTTTTGTGCTCCACGATTTCATCACATAAAACTGAGTGACTGAGAGATAATCAATCAAAGTGCACACTTGAAAAATAAAAAAAGAGACATTCTGTGGTCTCTTGTGTGCCAAAGAGCATTGATGGAAAATGACTGTATGTAAATAGAGAATGAATAATTTACTGCCACATAATACTCATAATACCCATAAGTAAATAAATGAGTTAAAATGAGCACCGATATCCAGCTGAAACATTAAAATTCGGCTTGATTAACTAGTAATGAAATATATAAATTAAGTCATACAAGTAATATTGACTTTGAAAGGGACATTAGAGGCACTTAAAATAAAGAAAATATGTTAACTGTTCTCACTTGAAATAGTCAATAAAACAATTATTTTCCTGCATGTACCATATGTATAAAAGGGAGACAGGAAAACAATGTTAGAAAGTATAATAGAAGTTATCAAAGTGACTACTGTTATAATACTGGACGATAACACACAGACCTGTGCAGAGAAGCTTCACAGTTGTCAGATCCGTCTTAAATACATGATCACGAGACCATCAATAGATTTGACTGGACTTAAATGATGACTGACGATACAAACATCAGAATAAATGTAATTTTACAAAGTAGAATCAGTATTCATTCATTCATTAATCTTCTGAACTTGCTTTATTCTCATTAGGGTCACTGGAGCCTATCCCAGCTACCTAGCAAAGCAGGGTATACCATGGAATATATATATATATATATATATATATATATAAAATTATTATTATTATTATTTTATGTAAATTACAAAAAAAAATCGACAAAAATCAACTTACAAAACTCA
>JAPSES010000154.1:602480-630077 GCA_029822895.1 Maxillicosta whitleyi
CAAAAATCAACTTACAAAACTCAAAAGCAGCTGCCTCATCATTCTGACCCACAATAAATTAATGCTGTACTAGTTTTTATTTCATTATCGTATTATTATTGATGGTTTTATATATGAAAAACTGCAGGTGGACAACACAGCATAAGAAAAACTAAAGTATAGTTTCAATGTTATGAACAATTTACAATTTTAATCAATTGTTTTCGAGTTACCCAAACTGATGATAAAACCCATCCTCAATTAGTAAGATGAGAAAAAAACAGATTGCATAATCTTGATTTTAAGATTTAATCAATGATTAACTTTGATTAATTGAAAGATTTTGATAAATTACCCACCCTAAAAGCAACATTACACATAATCTGTGTCATTTCAAGTACAACTCAGTTTAACTAAATACATGTAAAGTCATATAGTCATAAGTAAGAAAATTATACACTTTCATGTGGTTTCATGTAACAAAAAAATGTGTTTTTTTAACAGTGTGTACAGTGATATGTTCCAGCATAAAGTTCTATAAAATTGGATTATTACAAATTTTAAAAACCTTATGTTGTTAGCCAAACTTGTACTGAATTTGAATTAAGCTCCTACTCAGATGTTTTGATCTGCACTGTTTCTTTTTAGCTTAAAGATTTATCTTTTTTTTTTTACTTTAAAATCACATTTTATCACTTACGATTTTAACATCTATTTTAATTTAAATTTATTTTTTTTGTGATTTTTATGTCTTTACATTTTAACTTTCACTTTTCATGCCTCTCCTGTGATGCATTTCTGTTTTATGTAAAGCACTTTGAATTGTCCTGTACATGAAATGTGCTATACAAATAATCTTGACTTGCTTTGAAGGCAAGGTTTGAAAAACGTACCTTTGAGCATAATGTAGTAAAAATAATTCAAGGGGTCTGAGAAGAAGCAAAAATTTTACACATTTCGCTGGAGAAAATGTGATGCAGACAATTGTATTATTGTATTAGTTTTATTTAATTGTTTTATTTGGTAGTGGTTTATTGTTCTTTTTTGTTGTTTCTAATTGTACAGCTTTTATGTTTTTAATAATTAAAAATTATTTTACTGTTTTATTTATTTTCCTGAACAGCACTTTGGTCCACTGTGGTTATTTTAAAGTGCTTTACAAATAAATTCAGATTGGATAATTGTAGGTAATTTGAGAGACGAAGGGGGTAAATATAACACATGATAAACCCATGTGACTGGTTGTTTTTAAGATTAAGTCAAAATGCTCCAGACAGAAGCTTGGGAAAGTGTATTCTCTTTTCTGTGGAGGCATGAAACGCCATCAGGTCATCTATATTTACGCATTCAAAGTCGTTTGATTTGGACTAAGAGGAGAGAGTTGCAGAATGTAAGGTCTGGTGTTTTTTCTTTTTTTTTCTTCCCCCCCACTGATACTGATTTCATCTCCTGCAGTCTTAAGCCATTGCGCGTAACAAACCAAGTACAGTAACACCAAATTCAACTCAGACCCGCCATGAAATTATAACAGGTCATCACATACAAGTTTTGATTCCAAGTGATGGAATGCATTATTCCTTCTTCTTTCAAAAGTGACCGTTATCTTGATTTGCCCTAATTATCTCTCAAATATTTCCCTCCTCCTACTCCCACTCTTAGCTGTCAAACCACTCATCTCCATCCACCTCCATGAGTGCGAACACACAAGTGGGGTCAAAGGCCATAACCATCAAGAAACACTATCACTCCTCTTCATCCATTAATACAGGGAATAATGATCATCTCTCTGCTCCTGAGATCACCACTCTGACTGATATATGACTCAATTCCAGCATTTAAATGAGAGATTATTTGCCCTCTGAGTTGTATCTTACTACTTGTTTAATGCTACGTCTGCTATGACTCAATTATGTAGTGGATTGAGTTTGGTTCAAGGCTGATTGTTGCTGATGTCTTAGTTATGATATTATGTTAGCTTAGGCACTCTGCACATACATTAGACATATTGTGGAATATCAAACAATGAGCCCGGGGGATTGTGATGATGAATGCACATGCACAAGAAAGAGAAGAGTATCATCCTTAATATAAAATGTAGAAATGAAATAGTAGATAATAAAACCCATACATATATTGCTGCAAACGTCTGAGAATGTAATACACTCGCGTTGCGTCACCAATAGAATCTACTTGTGGATATTTCAAACGTATCCCTGTATTACCCGAGTGATTTCTGGCTGCTTATTTTCTATACAATATGACTGTTTCCTTTCAAGATCAAGTCCCTAGGCAATGAGACATAATAGGCCTGTATACCCCTAAGCTTCTGAGCAAAATGAAAGACAAAGAGCCGGAGTCAACCCTCAATAGACAGACCAACTGTTACTGTTGTGTAATTGGTAAAAGCACGCCATCCACAAAGAATTGTTTAAAGTCAGAGATGAATAGCTTCTTTGAGCACTTTTTTTTTCTAAATCACTATCTTTCCCTTGCTCACTATTACACGATGACTCACAAATAAGCACATATTGTGAGTATTTTCACGTTAAGTGCTCTTAAAAACATCACAAGGCTTAAATACAGTTTGTGCATAGACAGTGTGAGGACGGGGGGAAAAAAAAAAAAAGAATGGAGAAAAGAGCCTTGTAGAATTGACGGCATACCACTGAGCTGTGCTGTAATAACTAAGGAGACTATTTACCCTTAATTGATATGGCCTTTCTTACCATGAAAAGAACAATTATTTCTAGCACCGCACGCTTCTTATGTGCACAGTAAGCTATCAACACAAAGTGCCCTGAGTGAAATGAACAGAACTCACCATCAGACTACTCCAAAAAAAATGGAAAAATGAAAAAAATATATAAACCGGCAGTCGTTTTTCATCTTTTCTTTTTTTTTTTCCTTCATTCCCCTTTTGATACAAAAACACCAGAAACAAGCTCAGAGATGATAAAAAATATGGCAGTGTAATACCAATTTAATATATCAATGGTATTTATAAGGCATTAAAGTCAATGACACATGGTGAGCAACGGCATAAAACAAAGAGTCCTTGTTAAAGTGGATGCATACCACTTTCATGGCACACTGCATAATTTTGTTGGAAAGCATCCTTATGAAAGTCATCAGAGCTGCTTGGCACCATGTAGAGCAGTTTTGTTGATCACGCAGATCCCACAATGTTGAACCTTCACAGAGTATGAGTCCACAGTATATATGAAGTCAGGACGGTGAAAAAGCACAATGCCATAAGTATACAATGAAAAGGAATTAAGAAAATGACAGCGTAAATGAGAAATTATCATCTCTGTTACTGTTTGTTGGCGCTCTTTCACCGTCTGAAATTAATTGAACTCATGTTTTGTTTTTAAATAAATGGTGCTTATTAAAATTGAGCGTTCGATGATTGTAAGACCACAGGGTATCAAATAATTACATCTAGAAAAGCTTAATTTCAGATGTGTTTTCGGTACATGGAAACTTTTGGTTATTTTCAATTGAGACAAGAAAATATGGTGTACCTATGCAGTTTGTTGATGATATGGTATGTTACACCTAGATACGATTCTTCTTATTAACCCTCAGAGAACTAGAATCATTTTTGTGATGCATGATCTGTACTAGGATATTCAGTTTTTCTAAAGTATTATCTGTTGTAACAGTCTGATTCAAAAGAACCTCAATTTTACTTGGTTGTTTTTAAGTCACAATTTTATACTTGGAATATATACACATGAATTTATGTGAATGACACTGTACAAAGGTGTTTTAAAAATGTGTTTCTTATAAGAACCCTCTTTGAACATACAATAGATGTTTTTATACTAACAAATTAATTGTTATCTACATTTTTCTGAATAAATTACAGCCAATTATTGACTCAAATGAAGAAATTATGATGAATTAATACTGTGCAATGTCAAGACTTAAACAGACTCTCTATAAAGAGTCTAAATGCCCAGATAAGACATTTAATATGAGTGAAAGCTAAGAAAGTGCACTTTAAATAAATTTGTAAAGTACAAGTGGATTGCACTGAACTGGTGGTGTTTTTAAGGAACAAAGACTCTGTTTCCCATGAGCACTAGCACTACTGTCATACGGGCATAACTCTGGCCATCTTTGAAATATTCAAGTCGTTTCATAAATTTCTTAAGTCATTCATCATCTTTATCGTCCTGCATTAGCAGTTCAGTGCTAGCTGCTTCAGCCTTCTGCATTCACAATATTCTACTTTAAGAATGGTCTTGTTAGTTGTGTATCCAGTCCCCAGCATGAACATCAAACTCCACACAGAACCAGTCCAGTCTGGCTTTACAAATCCCTTAGTTTGGGACTGAAACAATGCTACAAATAAAACGTATTACCGACGCCAAAGAGCTAGCTAGCTGTGCAGTTAAGGTGTTTGACTGAGCTACCAACAGCCACAAAAGTAAAATACAATGTTCCAATACATATGTAGAAAGAACAGAAGCATTCTATACCTGTGTAGAAGGAAGAGGGCCAAGTCCAGCTCTGTTTTCAGTCCTTTTAACTCCCTAGTTCTGTCCATCGGTTGAAAGCAGAGGTTTACCGGTGTTGTAGCCCATGCTCTATGCTCTCCTGTTTCGTTTTCTTTTTTTCTGCCAGTCCAGCTCCACTTCCAGTGTCCACCATTATATAAGTCAATTTGTATACCAGCCATTTTCCGCGCTCGTGAGGGTTATTGATTGGCTCGATTTTACGTCGGATTCCCTTCCTGATACAACCTTCTGGGCTTGGGACCGGTACAATGAGACACTGCCCCCTTGTGGCTACAGGTATAGGGATGTATAGCCGAAATGAACCTGTAGCCGGCGATCCTCCTCCAATAGCACACCTCCAACATTTCTGCGCCCTGATTGGTCAAATGTTGGACATGAGGGGAGAATGGGTCGCAGCGATTGGCTGAGAATGTTGGAGAGGCGCAACGCAATTGGCTCTCGCGTCCAACATATTCCAACATTGTTCAATAATAATAATAATAATAATAATAATAATAATAATAATAGATTGAAAAAAAAAACTTAAACATTGTTCAACATTTCCTGGCCGTACTTTCAAGTTCTTCTGAGGACTTTTTCGCAGGGGTCCACCTGGGTCTCGAACCAGCCATCTTCCGCACCAAAGCCAGTGGCTTTTATAACAAAATAAATCCAAGAAATACCTTTCTTTAGGAAAAAGGACAGTTCTTACTTCTCACTGTTAATTCTGCCGGTCAGTGTGGTGTTGTCAAAGTGAGACAGGTCTGCTGTAAATCAGTCCAATATTGTCTGACCCGACCAGGGAGGCTGGAAATAGCATTTGTTTGGTGCTGATGTCATTTTAAATAGCACACTACTATAAAATGAGGCTTTTACAAGATCATGCAGAAAGTCTGTACAGCACCTTTAAGTGTTTCTATGAGTGCAAGCTTTAATTAAAGTCAGACACCAAAACTTAGGTCATGGCCACACAAAACTGTAATTTATCCTATCCTGTCTTTTTCTTTGTTGTTTTAGAAAAACTGGACTGTAAACACGGATTCATCTCAGGAAATATCTGCATCAACACGAAAACCACTGAAAATGACTGAAAAAGATGTAGTACAAATGCCAGGCCTGCATGTGGTGTTGTCCTGAGCTCAACAAAAAAAGGAGAAGATGTGGAGCATGCACATAAAGCTTGCTTGGCTCTACTGGGTCTGAACCAGTAGCCTATTTCCACCTGGTTGCTTCTCGTGTTGGTAGATCTAAGAGTATGTAATGAATATTGTTGCTATCGATGTTTTTTGCTCATTGTAATGAAAGACTAGCCAAAGATTTGGATTCAATATTTCCAATAAGCTCAATAGTTGTTGTAGCATGAGCTATATTGCAACAACACATCATCAGTAGGGTAAAACCAACCTTTCTCAGGATGGTCTTTGTAGTCCCCACTGTTTTGTTGTGAAGTGGCATCTTCATTCTGGGATGAAAGGTTAGAGAGGTGGGGCTATAACATCTTCATTTTTAAAAAGTTGTGGTTTAGTCATACAGACAAAAATACAAAACTGGTGATGTGAAATTCATCCACTCTGAGACCCAATTTCAAAAAGTTGCAGTTTCAGTGACTGAAAACATTGGTTTCATGTGGATGAAAGGCCCATCTGACACAAAACTTTTGTGGATACCATCAGAATCATCTTTGTGTGGACACATAGCAGAGAGTTCATTATGTCCGTCATTGGTATTTTTTTCTGTTTTTCTTTTAATGAGCATTAACATTATGGGGCCAGTTACATAAAGTTGTAGCCTAGCTTGTTATACACAGCCTACATGTGTTAATTGTCGAATTCTTCTTTGAAAAAAGCTTGCATTTGTCTCGCTGACAGATTTGCAGAGACATGAGTGACATCAGTAGGGGCTTTGCCAAAATGCTTTTATTATTGGAGCTTTAAACAACAGTGTAAATTATCAGTTCTTACAGTGTGGTTTGGCAGGAGATCCTTCATTATTAATAACACGCGTCTGTTGAAATGTTAAAGCTTAACATGTTTGCATCACTGTTGATCAAGATGCATTAAATGAAAAACAGTTTTCCCCTGTTGTTAGCCGCTGGTAAGAGACAGGCTGTGGTGTTTTTAGTTAAGCTGGTCCAAATAAAAGAAAACTATGCTCAGAGGAACATGTTAAGAGACATTAATAATTGTCGAATTTCCCCAAGGCTTGGAAAGCCTAAAAACAACTTGTTCTTATAGTAATGTTCTATTTCTAGATGGATTTTGCAAATTCAGTCAAAGCATACAGAGGAATTATGATCACTGCTGTCTGTTGTTTTTCCTTTTAGGCAAAATGTGTAATATTTTCCTAAAAATCTGTAAGGTGGTGTATTTACCCTGTAGGACCCTGACCTCTACCTGTATTTTCAGCTTCTTTTGCTTTGTTCAGGATGTTTCCAGAATCACAATAACAATAAATAACAGCAGCCCCAGTTCATTTGGCTCTTCTCTCTTGCTGCACTTCTCTTAAGAGTATGCAGTTCTGTCTGAGAAACAAAGCTCTGTGTAATGTGTGCAGACAGATTTTTGCCAGTAACCATGCTGTACCTGGTAGTTGGACACAGACAACAGAAAAGAGGATGCTTTAGAAGTTTTTATTCTACATTGTTTCTACAGAGTGATGTCATGGTGTATGTGTGCAAGTGTCTTTCCATGTGTAACAACCGTGGGACAAAGAAGTGTATTGTTCATTTGATCACTGCTTTGTTTATAACCATGAGTGGGAAAAAAGCTACATATTCAACCCATAAAGACCCAGTGCTACTTTTGTTTTAGTGCCGATAATTTTTTTTCTCTTTATTTAAGTGATTTATCACCATTTGTCATAATATTATCCTCTTCACTTTGCTTTTTTCCATTAAAAATTTGGTATTTTGCTATATTTATTTTACTAATCATGTACTTTAACCATCATTCTCAGGTTACATTTTAGGCTTATCATACAAAAACAGAGAAAACTTGGGAAAAGTTACTCTTTCAGGAAAATATATCATTAACTGAACATGAACCAAGTGTGTCCATCCAGTGTCATTGATCCAACTCCATGGGTTTTACTGGTGAATCAATGTTGTAGAAGATGACGGTGTTTCCACAGTAACTACAGAGTCTCTGTATGTCCAAATGGGTCATATCTGATAACCATGAAAAGATGAAAAACTACATTTACATGTATTGATAGAATTAGTGGATCTAAAATTATTAGACATTTTAAATCAGTAGATACTTTTGGTCACTGGTGTATATTTGTGTGTTTATTGGTTAAGTTTGATGTTGGTTAATCCTGCTGTAGGCAATCAAAAATACGCACAGGTTGTGTTATATAGCTTAACAAAATGACTAAATTTGAACTATCTTGCATGATATTCTTCTGAAGAAACCTAGAAAAACTCACAGGCTGCCACCATAAGGGGTGGTAAACAAACACATTTTTCAACAGGCTGTATTGAAGTACAGGAAATAGTCATTCGGGTCGAACTCCTTGTGTTGTGTAAGAGCACTTAAGAATTATGACAGCTAGTACCTATGGTAATATTACTTGTTGATATTACACGTGTGATAGGTCTGCCTGTTGCCTGGTCCCATATCACCATCTGGTTTGAAAATAATGTGTTATAAACAGTGTATAGAGCAGTGACCAGGCAGGTAATTTAGTTCTGGTCTCCACAGAAAGAATACTTTTTTTTTTTTTTTTTTCATTTTAATGTATGTACTTGATAATCACACTCAGAAAGTTGATTTATTTTTAAAAACCAGCTTGTCTTACTTAAATCCATCTGTTCCTGTTATGCTTCATATGTACGAGTTTTGGTCATCACACCAAATATCAAGTCCACAAATCAGCTAAATTAAAACAAGAGCTACTTTACAAAGAAGAAAAAAGCCCAATAATGAGGCAGAAAAAGAGCTTACAACTTTCCAAAGACAGCTACTTTAACAGAAAATATCAGTAGTCCTACTTAAAATATAGGTGTATGAACATTAGCAGGGTCAGTCATGCACTAAATATTAAAATATTTGTCTGCAAGAATAGAAAATGCATCAGTCTCATAAAAAGTTATCATCCTTTCCGTGGTGGTAAACTATGAGAATAAATGCAGACAAAAAAAAAAAAAATTAGCAGGGATATTGGAATATGATGAACCCAAGCTTTCATTCTTCCACCTGGTCTCTGGAAGTCAAAAGATTTTGAGCATGCATCCAACCACAAATGACCCATGAAATGCAAAGGTTGGATCCTACATTTGCAGATTCGAGGTGTATGGCATAGAGCAGTGGAGGGGGTCCAGTGGATGCAGGTTAGAAGTTGTGAAAATTTCATGTAAGGAATGTTGTATAATAGAGGTGTAGAAGCTGGGAGTCAGACGCTGAATTCATGTTGTTTCACTTTCGCTTCATGTGAGCCTTATTTATGCTAGTTATGGATTGCACCCCCATATATAAAACTGATGCTCCTACCTCACATACATACCTCCTCCAGACAAATCACCAAGATACTGAATTTTATGAAGGGCCCACAACGTTTACCTTTCATGGGGCTCACAATTGCTAGTACCGCCCCAGGTTGGATATAAGGAACATCCCATCACTCTCAGGTGGGACTGTCCACCGGGTGTGTCCATTAATTTATTGGTCAGTGGTATTTTTATGCACATTGTGTTCGTTATTATGCCCTGCCATTCAGCCGTTGGCCCACTTTGACTTCACCAATCCGCAGCCCAATGCAGAGAAATACAGTGATTCAAACCCAGTCTGTAAATTATTATCCTCTTTCCATTCTCATTCTTGTCTACAAAAAACATCATTTAGGAAACTTGATTCAATATACAGGACTCTGTAATGAAGTTGAAATGACTTTCTGAAATCTCGTCTTTCGTTCAGTAACCATGTTCTCTAAAATAAAGTCTATAGTACAGACTAAACCATTTCGTTAATCCTTGTTTCTGATACCCATGGAAGATACTGGTCTTGCATTTGAAGATATGATGCTACACTCAAATCTACATGTATAATTCATCCTCTTTTTCAATGATAATTACATTTTATGATTGTCCGTGTTCAACAGTCGTAAGGGACAACTTTTGCCCCTCCCTGCACTCTCCATATTTAAACACTTTGTTTATTTTGTGGCGAAATAGAAAAAGTCAGTGCGGTAGAACATAAAAGCAATCAGTCTGTGTGATTTAACAAGAACCTGAGCCCATTAAATGAACTCCAGCGCTATTGGAGGGAAAATGATCCACAGCACATCAGCAGTTTCCCCGCCGTCCCCCAGACAGCCAAAGACAAGGCCTGCTCTCAAAATGGCACTTCTGCTGGAGAGAACGGAGGAGGAGGAGGAATAATGTACAGTGAGTTATCTATGTACAACATCTCCAATGGAAAAACAATTAAATGAGATTGATGGAGAGATGAAGACGACTGGGTGGGTTGTAGGGGGTGGCAGCGGGGAGGGAGGAGTAAGCGGGAAGGGTGGGGGGTAGTTGGATCTGACTGTCTGTCTATCCCTGTTTGCGTACCTCCTGGAGGCACAAATGTCAGCTTTGAGCAGTTTGTGGACTCCCCACTAAGCTCTTGGCCCGCTTCGATCCAGACTGGTTCTATCTTCTGGACTCTTGGCATGCCACGTACGAGTCGTGGCCATCAATGTGTCATTCAAATGCCATGGCTTCACAGCCACCACTTACTTCTGTGCTCATGGATATCAGGGTTAGTATTTTGTACTCACGCTTATCTGCAGTGGCAACAATGGTCTCACAGAATGATGATGTTGATGTGTACATGAATTACGTTATCGCATCAAATAATCATTTTACTTAATTTTTCATCGCACTATGGGCATTCATTAAACACAACAGCGTATCACGGATGTAAGGACTGTTTACTTAAACATGACAAAAATTGATGATGCAAACAGTGATAATAATGGGAAATGAAATTAAGATTAATACACATTTACATATATATGTGTGTATACATATACACACACACACACACACACAAATATAGTTGAGAAAAATACGATATTTTGTCTACATTTATCTTCCACAGAATATCTTAAAGTTACATTAATATCTAGAAAATGTATTAATCTTTAATATTTTGATATTAATAATGAATTTTTCAATTCTTTTCTGGAATTTTTGCAAAGACTGCACTTCATATATACATTTTAAATACATTGAATATGTCTGATCATAAAGAAAATGTTGTAATTTATGGTATTTACTTTGATTTATTTTCTTTTATTCTTTAAAATGCATATTTCTTTAGCTTATTTCTTATTTATTTTACTACAGTGTGTAAATTGCATAAATATATTTATTTATTTTTAAATCACATTCCTTGTACTCTTCTATTATATACATACTCTGGCAGGATTTTGTCAGATTTGAACAGGACTGAAATGACACGCACCGATGATTATTTTCAACCACCTTTTTATGTAAAACAAATGCTCTTCAAACAAGGCTTCAGGCAGTAATCACATGGGATATTCTGCTATGCATATATATATATGTAGCTGTTAGCAAAGCAGTGTAAAGGGTTAAATGATGCACGAGGCTATAAAAAAGCATGTAAACTCTTTAATTAAGAGAGGATAAAATGAGAACAGAGTGGATGTGTGGCTCGCTATTGAAATGTACAAATGAATTTGTTCTGATATGCAGAAAGTTGGTACACAATGTCCCAACAGAAGGAGCAGAGCACTGACAGTTTTGTCATCTTGTCCAAGAGATCCCCTCTAGATAGCACTCGTTTCACAGGCCAATTTTCCACTGTCTGGCATGAGTAAAGTTTATGTTAAAGTTTGAGTGCCCAAAAACGCAAACAGCATTGTGACCAAAGCTGTGGAAATTTAGAAAGGCCCAGTCCGGTTTACAACAGGCCTTCAAGGACAGAAGAAAAATTGCAGATTATTAACTAATATGATGGAAACGTACATGTCAAAGGGCACATAGTAGGGTTAACCTGAAGTGTAGAAAATCGAATTTACTCCCAAAATGAAAAAAATAAACCTCCCTGTTGCGACGGATTGTTGTTTGTCACCTCTTTTCATTGAGGCATTAACTATTGAAGACAACTGCCAACAAAAGTGATGATGCCAAAAAAAAAAGGGGGGGAGGAAAAATAAAGACACAGCTAAAAAAGTGCTGCTACTGTAAAACGCAGGTATTGTTTAAAGATAAAGAAAAAAAAAAGGAGGAAGGAGAAGAAGTGAGAGTCGGGAGCCGGTGGCGAAGAGAGGAGTGACAATGCTGCTGCTAAACTGCTTTGGCAAGAGATGACAGGAAGCAAGTGAAAGAAATAAACAGTCAACACACTTTGTTTCTGCTACTTAAAAATATCCTGTCCCGTTTTAAATCCTGACACATTCTGTGATGGGGCTGTGCATGGATGAAGGGGGTGGGATAATATATTGGCGAAGAGAGGCTAGCTTTTCAAACAGTTCTGAAGTGAGAGTGTGTGTTTTTCCCCCATAGCTATTACTACCATTACAATGTGAATCCCAGGGCCCCTATGGATTTGCTTTCTATGTAGTGCCAGCACTCGCTAAAGAAAAACCCCACATGGAATAAACTAATCCCTTTCAAACGGGTCGTGGCCGGCGCGGACATGACTTTGCAACGAGTGAGCAATGCGGCGAGGGGAGGAAGAGGAGGGTGAAGTCATATGCTCAAAGTTTGGATTCAAAACACTCGCCCCTCTCTCGGCGCGTCTCCCTTTGATCCCCACCGCCAACTACAATAATCAGCTTCTCCTCCAAGTATTTATCAGATAGAACACAGACAAGATTACATCGAGAGCAAATATGTGTCCCTATTATCCTGCCAAAGGAGGGACTCGCAAGACTGACAATAGCAGAGGTGACAGAGTGAGAGTTAGAAACGAGGGGAGAGAGGAAGAGAGCAATATGTAGTGTAAGAGAGAGGCGGAAAGGTTGTTGTTGAGCGGAGAAGAGCAGCAAAACGACAACTCATTATCCCGAAACCCAAAAACATCCCAAGCACACACAAACACACATGCGCTCGCACTTAGATTTTGTACGGCACTTTTGTTTGCGTGCTCCGTCTCTGTCATTTTGCTTTACTTATTTATGAGACTTTACGAGTTCCTTGGCAAAGATGCAGAGTGTTGCAGTTTATGTCTAATTTAGTAAATATCCTTTCGCCAGTCAGGCCTGTCAGCCATTGTTTTCCTCTCTTCCCTGTGTTCTCTTCCTCGACTTCCCTCGCCTGGGTGACAGACAGAATCAAGCCGAGATCCGAACGATATATTCTCTCTGATTCGCGTTCCTTTTTTCTTGTTTGTGGGCGTCGCTGCAAAAGTTTTAACTTCTGAACTGTGCGCCACCAACCAGGCCCAGGTAAGTAGTGCGTGAAGCTGGGCAAGTTGTGTGAAACGTGTCAAGCCCTCATTGTCATTTAATGCAGAAGGGGGGGATAATAGCCTGCCAAACAGCCAAGTGTCTCCTTTGCAGTACCCTTCGTTAACGATCACAGCGCGGTGTTGGCGGCGACGGTGGCGCTTCACAAAAGAGAGAGGGAGAAAAGCAAGAACAAGAGCAAGAAAGATGAAATATATTTTGAATGTTTTATGGAAAAACAATCTGACACAAAGTAATATTCATCTCCTATGAATCCAATATTCTTTTTGGAATGATATTAGACGGTATCTATTATATCTTCCATTGTGTTCCCATCTGCCCTTTTCAGGATCTAAATTATGTGCATTAGTACGTAAATGGGCTAATGCCTGTCTGTATTTAGCTGGCTACATGCCGTGAATATATTCTCTGCTTCAAGAAGTAATTGGTAATTACAGTGGTCATTTAGGCAATCACTGTCTCCCCGAGATTCATGTCATTCTTAAAAATAACTAGCTCTTAACCTTTGACAGAATTCTACAGAAACTGTTCATCATCGCCCCCGCTTTGATTAATTTTCACACACACATACACACACATAGAGTGGACGCAAATGCAATGAGACAAAAGGATGGACGCACACCTACAGTATGCACCAGCACACATGGGTAAGAGTACATAGACACACACACACACACACCAAGCCCTCTTTATATGAATAGAAAGAAATATTGAGAAGAAGGCTTGGAATATTCCACCTCCGACACCATTAGTTCCATTTCATAAACAGTAAGACTACACATATATACAGGTCATTTAACTTATCAAGCCTCCACCCCCACCCCCTCCTCCACTTCATCCATCTATCCATCTCCTCCACAGTCACAGTGGATCTATCTCACCTCATTGAGAGTAAACAGTCAAGTCTTTTCATCTATTCCGTCCGCTCCTTAGCGCAGACTCGCCTGTTTCCTCACAGTTTATACAAGCTCTTTTCAGACAACAGCCATTTCCATGCATAATGATCCTCTTTAGGCAGTCCTAGTGGTGGTGGTGATAGTGGTGGTGGTGGAGGTTACAAGGGGAAACTGGTTTTGTGTGTGAAAAATCGTCAGGTTGGCGATATTTGCATTGAAATTCTCACCCGCTTATTCTGATGCCCCTCCATTACTGCGTACTCTTTTGCATCTTCTGTATGCAGAAAAATGTATCATCGTTTTCTTATACCGTCACCCACTGGCATATCAGCAATTTTACAGTAATAAGCAGCCAGAGTGACTGTTTCATAAATTCTCCATATCCCTAGTACTGGTTTTATGAATCTTTAATGTGAGGGCCAATGACCTCAGTCTTGATATATAGAGTAAAAGCCACAAGGAAATAAAAACCTTTTATATTGATGAGTAAAATGTTTAGACACGAGCTGCCCCCGCTGAGTTGTTAGTCAGCTTATTGGCTTTTGTGGTCATTTTTTATATTTTAAGATGTTTTTTTTTTTTTTTTTTTACAAGGCCACTAAAGAACTGACATTTTTTTCCCCTCGTAACTGATTATAACAATGTGTGTTCAAAAGAATCAAGAGCTATTGTGTCAGAATTGAGAAAGTGCGGATTTCTTGTTTTTTCTGATACTTTTAATAAGTGAATAAAGTGACTTGTCTGAAAAGACTCAAATTAATACAGATAAAAGTGGTGGACATAAATATATATATATATATAATAAAAAAATAAAACCACCAGGGAGAAAAAAAAAATCTCAGAGGAGTAAGAAGAAGGAGTAAGGAAGTAAGGAGAAGAAAAGGTTAAAACAATTCAGTAGTTCTTTTGTACACTGAACCCTAAAATGTGATTTGCACACCTTATAATTCCTCCCTCCTGCAACGTTTGTCCCCACTCAGACGGAGAAATGAAATGAAATGAAGTGAAGTCAAAGAATAGTCCCTGTAATATTAATGAGACACTGGAGTTTGCATGGTATAATTTAAGATGCCTTTTTTACATGCCTGACTTACACACAGCTTCGTATTATGCGTTGTGAATATTCTGAAATTCGGCTCTCCTCAAGTGAGCAGATGTACCTGCAGAGTGGGAGTCTAAGTCTTGGGGGGGGGGGGGGGCTACAAATATGGGTCATTTTCCTGCACCTGTCAGCACAGTTAAGCGTGATGTTTTAACTTTAACACCATATTGAAAACATCAATACAGTTAAACCTATGTGTTTTTATTTCCTTCATGTTATGCTTTGAGTAAAACAAAAAAGTTCATGTTTCATTTGTTTTTCAGAAATAGAACATGTTCCATCATTATAATGTCCTTGATTTCAGTCTTCTGCTTTGATCAAAGATTAATCATGGAGAAAGTCATTAGCTATGAAAACAGAGACGGAAGAAAATGTCAGTCCATGTTTATGTCCACATTCTGCTGATCCACCCCTCTTCATCCACTTCAGTCCACCATGTTTTCAATAATCTCACATTTTGCATTTACTTAGGCCTCGATGAATACCATTAACGCACACATGTAAGCAAATGCTCCAAGCTGAGTGACCAAATATGTTTTTCATCCATACTCACCCTTCAATCCAGATAAGCTTGATGGATTGGTGCCCCTACAGGCCACATGAGGAACTGCATAAAATGTAAGTACATGAGAAATGCCACAAGATTCCGCACAGTCACTTGCTGTGTGTCTGTCAAGTTTGAAGTAAATATTACAATGTAAAAAAAAACCAAAAAAAAAAACCAGGTTATTTCATATTAACTAGGTTGGATTGGTTATTGTATGTAGCATAGTGTCATCACAAGGTCACAGTATAGTTACGTTATGCATGGTTGTAATAGAAGTCTAGAAGTGCTGGTAGACTGCAGCATTCCTTTGCTGTTTTCCATCTAAAATGGATGAGATCGAGAAATTATTTATTTGGACTCCTCACCTGTACCCCTAGAGGAATATCCAGGAAACAGTTGATCAGTCATGAGAGTTAAATATTTGCGTTGCTATTCTATTTTCTATCTGCTTTCTGTTTAAAGGCAAGCTTTTTTTTTCTTTTTTTTTTTTTGGTATTTAATGTAATGGACTTCACATACTCATAGAACTAGGTTACATTAATGATAAACTATCCAACTTGTATTTTTTTGTACATATAGGCCTATGTAAGCAGAAGTTTCAGACTTGGCCCATTCTCTCCACTCAATGAACAAGCAGGGCAGCAACAGTGGCTGAACAAGCAACACAATGAATGAAAAGAACAAGAGGTTTCGGTGAGATTTTCTGATGGTTTCTGGCGGTTATGGTCTAAAGTACGTTTTTGCCAGTGTAGCACATAACATTTTTCGAATCAGTTTGCTAAAAAGCTGAGCACCAGATTGAAGCATTGTTAAATATTTTACTACAAGGTGTCTCATTTTCATTTAGCAGAAAAGAATAAATAAAAAAACTTACAAAGCCCATGACTGAGACGATAGTGACTCCAGGCCCCTAGGTGGCAGTAATGCATGTCCAAGCTGGTTTTCCAGGCTGCCAATTAACAAGCAATTAACACAAATTTGAAGAAGCACTGTACAGCTGATTATGTGTGATTAAAGCAGCTCAATAATCAATTCTGCCATGAACTTTGTAGCAAACTTAATATTCACCCTCTTGGTCCTGCTTCTGCTGAAACGTGATCATCCTTCTTTTTTACCAGCTTTAGCTTGGCAGTAAATCACCTATAGTTCAGGAGACACTAGTGGCTGCATAAGTCTGTTTGTTCCAAATAAACTTTTTTGTTCAGAGTGAACGTGTGTTCACCAGTATATCAGACCTGACACGTCCAGCATGTTTCCCATGTTCACCCATTGGTAGCCAGGATGGACTCCGGCATCCCAGAGACCCTCACAAAGACTAAGGCTGTTTTTACACTGGATCCATGCCACACCTGGATAGAATAGAATATGCTTTATTGCCATTGTACAGTTATTTATTATTATTATTATAATGAAATTATGCAGGACCCCCCCCCATAGTGCAATATAAGATAAAAACACAATAACAAAAACACACATGATAATATTTAAAAATACTCCAGACCACATACACATCCACCCATGGACGCCATGAAGGTTATTATTTCGGAGCTCATACCTTCCCCACAGATATTGTGTTCACAACCATATACCGTGGCCCATACCTGAGTACGAGGGGCTGAAACAGCAGGTGGTGGTGTGGAAGGAATTCTGTCACTATCCAACAAATGTGGAAGCGACAAACCTGGCATCAACGGAGTGAGTGTTCTGTACATTTGTCTACAATACTTTTCTGTCTGTTAGTCTGTTTGAGGCAAAGCGAAGAAGAGCGACCTTCGTTGTCCCTGATATATCACAGAGTGGTTCGTTGATAAGGTGAGCCCGTTTTTACACGTCACCCAGGACTACCTTCTCAGCTGGACTTGAATACAGAACTACTACACATGATATGTTTGCATTCACGTAGATGAAATTATGTGGACTTTGGGGTCTAACTAACTCAAATACCCAGTGTGAAAACAGCCTAAGTAATTCAGAAAAGGGAAGGGTGGTGTTATGCTCATCACATTGCCATCAGCATCATGTCACTGACATATGACAACTAAATTCGTCACAAGTTGCCATACTAAGAAATGTGGATTCAGACAGATTTAATAAATAAAACCAGCTTCCACACTGGCTCTATTTTAAAGTATACGGCTGTTTAGTTTTCATATTGTTTCACTTGAACACGTTACCATTACTCATATGGTCACACAGACACTGGACGGCAAAAACAAAGCTCCCACCGTAACAGTCATCATAACTGTCATCACTTGACAGTTTGCACAGCGCTTTTAGTTTAAGATCTGTCTCAAGCCACACACTTAGAGATATTCTAAGAATTAAAACATAGATAAGTGATATTTTTGGATGCTTACATGGTGTTTACATAAACTGTAATCACGGTGAGCTCTGTATTATTTTTGCTACATGTGAATTAACAGTTACAGCATCATTCAGTCTTTTTTCATTCACAATCTGCACCAGATTCTTGCAGAAAAAAAACAAACTCAAGCAGCCAGTTATAGCTTCGGTTGTACCCATGTAGGTCCTTAGTTGACACGGTTGCCTCCATAGCTACATTTTGGCGCAGGTGCATGTCACCGACACCTCTGCTAAGAAACACCCAAGTCTATACACACACCTGCCACAGGATATTCTGCTTTATACTTAGGGAACAAAAATAAGTACATTTGTATGTCTGTATGAAATGAAATCACTGTTGGATGACGACTGTCAAACACATAGACAGGGTTTACAATAGGAGAAGAACACATATTCTCCCCAAAGGGTTATTATTACAAACCTTCCTCCCACTTAAGTTTGACCCCATAGAACAACTTAATCCTCAGCATCCCTGCTCCCTCTTGTCACCTCAGAGTCACAATATGCTGATTTGGGGTCACTAGACAACACATTTTGCATATTGTTCATGGGACCTATAAACACATTCAGGAGGACAGACTCAACGGGGACTGTGAGCAAGTTATGAATCTCTTCCAACATGTGTGTCGTGATAAAGCCTATGTGCGCGCCTTGCACCTGAAGAACAGAGTTAAAACCTTTCTTTGTAGGAACTTTTCCACAGAGGACATTTTTTCTTGTCATGCCAGAAAAAAGCACAGGTGTATTTCTTAATATTGATTATAGCTGTGTTTCATGTGGTCCAGTTAGAACAAACACAGGTAATATTTATCCATGTTTTTAAAACTCAAATTCACATAAAATTATCAATATTAAGCCATGATGACAGTGCTGACCTTTGGCGAAATAGATAGCCAGAGTCCAAAATGGAAGACGCTATCGTAGCTTATAATGTATGTGTTGCGCTGTTGAGTTTTTGCAACCTCTTCTGCAGGACAATGAACTGCTCCAGAAAAGGGGCAGCAAAAAAATCAGCGGTTTAGTTAGTATCCCCAAATCACATTTTATAGATTTATGCAACAAAACCTGTCTTAAAATATTCAGGAAGGAGCTGAAAGGCATTTTGGAGTGTTTCCTGGTGGGAAAAGTAGCACATATTCAGCTTATATAAAAGAGATAAATAAACAATTAACACAGGGACATGTGATTACAATGTGGAAAAGTACTTTCCATCTCAGAGTCTTTAGACAGCTGCATCTGTCATGACTGGATGAGAAGAGAATCAGTACATCTGGTGGGCCTCAGTAGTTGAATGATTACAGAGCATGCCACATAACCAAACAGGTTCAGTTCCTGACTCTACATTGCTGAACGGCACTCTCCTATCATGTCAGTTTTCACAATTGCAAGCCATCTCAAACACAGAAGAAAACATTATCAGACAGTGGAGTTTACTTGCTTTGTAATAATCTCTCAAACAATTACAAACCACTGCACACTCACAGTTACACAAAATCACTGCTATGGGTTGGATGAGTGTGAACTAAAGCATGAGCATGAGCGCTCAGTGACTAAAGCGACTTGTGGCCGAGTTAGCCACACCCACTTGCTGACACACCAGTGACGGAAATGAGCAAAGTGGTCTTGCGGTGATGGATGTGACAAAACAAATGAGTGATTGTGAGGTCTGTTTAGCAAAAACATTTACACGCATCAATATTCATGCATGCGCTATTCTAAACACAGTAGAAATCCCAATCAAGAAAGCTCTGAGTTGAGTCCATGCATTTCTGTTCTGCGGAGAAGAAGCAAGTGTAAAGAAGAAAAAAAAAAAAAAAAGGCAAGTTTGTATGAGAAAGTGTGAGACAGGCGGATTTCACTCTTCACTCTGCAGTTCAATATCTTTGCATGAAAGGTAGAGATACTTATCCGCCCGACCCTGAATCCCCTCTAGAGGAAAAAAAAAATTATCACTGATGGATATAATTTTAGAGGAAAAATGAGTCAAAGAGGCAGAGAGAGGATATAAAAGCAGATTATATTTAAGCAGTAATCAGGACAGTGAAGAGCTTGGGAGATTTTAATATGTTTAAATGTTCTTAATTGGGCACGGAGTGGAGTGGGGCCCCCTGAAAGCATCCACCCAAAACAGTGCTCTAAAGGTAAAAGCAGATTGGCTTTTATTGAATTGTAATGAGAAGTGGGAAATTGGATGTTAATTCTGTCCCTGGAGTAAGTGAGCGTTCCCTCTGCTCTGTGCGAGGTGTAGCTGTATTGGGGTCGTACGATTGAAGTTGTGCTGCACCTTGTTCAGTTATTTAAGGTTAGGGGGAGGGCGTTGTTAAAACTTAATGGATTTTGCGCTTGGCGGTATATGTTTGTGCCAGTGAACATGTGCCAGTGTTTGTGTGTGCTGGCACTGGTATACAAGCTCTGTACACCCACCACACACGTATACACATAAACTGATGTGTTGTCTATAGACGGTGTGATCACATTTAGCGCTGACACTGCTGTCACCTTATTGAGGCCTTGTAGGAATTACACCCCAGAAGATCTGCTCCAAGCACACTCCAAACACACTCTGAGCTGTGTTCCTCCACAACTCCGGATATTATCAAGATTTCACACAGGGAAGGGAAATATTAGTGTGGCAGACGTATCTGCCAATGCAAACTTGCATCTAAAAAGGCGTAGCGACGATGCAGCTCGAAAACAGCATTTCCATGCACTCTGTCCCTTTGAATTGTAAAATCAGCTTGGCAAAAAGAAGCGGCACCATAAAATTCAGCTGTGGTTTTCTTTCAGCCAAAGCGCTTTTCTTTTGTAGGAAGGGGGAGAAAAAAAAGGAGGGAGAAAAGCCTAGGTCTTAGCTGTGAGAGCAAGAGTGTGGGGAAAAGCATGGGTCCATCTGGCAGAGGGAGAGGCGGCTTTGTGGAGATCGGGTCCAAGACACACTGCTACAGAAGGGTCCTTCTCTGCGACACCTGCAGAATACCTCCGAGCTCCGACTGCCTGCCTGCTCACATTGTTCTACACAAAGTACAGGCATACGCTGCCACAACCTCTGGTCGCCCTCGCCCAAACCTGAGAACAGAGGATAGGCCTCTTAGATTACAGCGTATCCCTACACGCACATACGTAATGAGTGCACAGGCGGAGACAGGAGTCATAGCAGAGTCGTATCATCCTGTCAGATGTTATTAATATGCATACGTGTATCAATATATAAAGAAAAAGGCTGTAGGTGTGCACAGACAGAGTCTAATGGCATAAAACAGAGATAATGATAAGAAGGGGAAGCGACAGTGCAGCTAGAGGAGGGGAAGTGTGTTTGAGAGAGAAAACGTAAGAAAGATAGAAAGAGAGAGATGTCTCTTTTATTTACCCTCATGCTTCAGTGCTCCTCGTTAAGAAGAGCGAGGACACGGGGGCCTTATCACCCAATTTGCTGCCCGTGCTGTCTGTGTGTTTCTCAATTGATTTCTCTGACAAAGTCCGGAATCATTTTTCAACTCTCCTTCATCCTCTTCTTCTCTCATCCCTTGACTGTCTCTTTCTTTATCTCTTTTTCCCTGTCTGTCTTTCTGTCATATATCAGGAGAGGGGGGTGCACGCTGCAACTCTCCCCTCATCGATGTCTGTAAAGGGTCCCACGGCTGTGCTGATGGTACATATCCAGCACATGAAGATTTCTGTGAGACAAGCATAAAAAGTGCATAAAACAGCCATCACATGCGTTAAATATAGACTATTTCACAGATGTTTTATGAAAATTAGAATTAGGACATGCTTCAAGCACACTGATGACAAATCCTCTCTAAGCTTTAATTAGGAACGTTGTTAAAAAAAAAAAAAAAAAAGGCCAGTCTATCAGCACGTACAACTTTTAAAGTGTATTAAATGCTGCAATCATATTTAAAAACGTTATAATCTCTCTATATAATTAGAATTTTATGCGTAATTGAGAGTGCGAGTCACAGGTCAAGGTGAGTGTTAATTCTCACACAAAACCTCATCTGCAGCACAATGACAACGCTACCACAGTTAGATTAATGAAAACTGCTAAAAAAGTACTATTATTAGTATTAGGCCTGAGACGTTCCCTTCCACAAACAGGATGGCAGAAACAAAATCTCCTTATATGTTGCCTTATTTTCAAAGCTTTATTCCCCAGTGCATCCATTTTTACACAGCTATTACACTGATCATAGCCTGCCTGATAAAAAAAAAAACAACTAAAAAATAGGGAGCAGCAGTGTATCTGTGCAGAAACAACATCAGCGTTTGTTATTTACACTTGAAATATTTTTATCAAAGCAATAGTCCCTGAAAAACCTGTCCATAATAATGTCAGTGGATTATTGCTGTTGAAATGTTAGATTCCACTGGAGTGCGGCAAGAAATCTCAGACAGATATTTCAGAGGTTGGATAAGTAATGTCAAATATGTCTGCATGGCTAAATGCCAGCAAGGTAAATGAGAAAACATATTTTCTATAAATATAGGTTGACTATGATATACTCTCATGCATTATTTTTAGATTATTTTCATGACTTATATTGAAATCTGTGAAGTTTTGCTTTTCTACAAAGGTTTAGTATTGAGTTATCTGAATTCAAAAGATCTGTTAAAGCTTACATTAAATACATCCCCTCTTAACAGATTGTTGCATCTGAATGAAAACAATATAATGTAGCACTAATAACACTGATAATCATCATAGTCATCAAACTAAAGTAATCTATATAAAAACAAAATGTAGAACTTATCTTTTTGAAGACTTGATAAAGCAAATATGAAGATAAAACAGTATTTAAAAGCATCTTTAGTAAAAAGTGACTGAAGTTCACATGCGTTGCTTTGTCAGTCTAAAAACAGAATGGTGGCTATCAGGTGATCACTTGACATGGGTCAAGTTGTTGGGCCGATCCAATGAGGGGGCCACCGCTAACAAGGCCACTTATGGTGCTGATGGCTTTAAGTGTAGCAAGCCATTAGGGGAACATTGTTCACATTGACTCAAGTGTGAAATGATATGTGTGTGGAGAGATAGTAAGAGGTAACATTACCATTATCACAGGGTCATCTCAGGAAGACATTGATTTAGAGGATTCTTGTTAACACTTGCTAACTGGCTGGAAAGTAGCAAACTGGCTTATAATCACATGTGTGCTTATTAATACTTTGTCTTTGCAAAAAAAAAAAAAAAAAAAAAAATAGAAGAATAGAGAAGTCACCACTAGCAGTTATGCTATTTATTACTCAACATGATGAGTGAAATATACATTACATTCTATAGAATGACAGCATTTATGTTGAAAAGTGCCCATTTGGAGAGTCAGATTATCAGGCATTTTGACACGTGGCCCTGAAGAGCTGTCACTGACACTGCACTGGCCTCTGTGTTGGGTTTCCACTGATACTGATGGCCCCTATTGATCTGACGACAGCTCAGGCGACGGAGATAGCCGTCCCTCGCTTCTCTGAGGACCTTGCTTCCCCCCTCACATCATGCATGGCAAGATAAAGGCTCGCCAGGCGTGAAAAGTTGCAGGCCAAAAGTTTGAGCTGAAGAAAAGAGAAGAAGAAAAGAGGAAAAAATGGAGGAAGTTTAAGCTGTGGAGCCCTTCCCCTGAAGGCAAGCTGGCCTGCCATCTGTGCAGGCTCTCTAGCCATAGCCACCACCCCTGGAAGAGAGAGAGGAGAGAGGCAGCCAGGGAAGGAGGGAGGGAGGGAAGGATGGAGGAAAAGAGGGAGAGACAGACTGCGAACATGAGAGAGGAAGGAGTGGATGAGAAATGAGGGTAGCAATAAATAGACAAAGAAAAATTAAATTAAGGTAACATCTTCTCTGACTGCTTTGGCTGAGGTCAACCTTTGGAGCAGGCCAGACTACTTCTGAAGATAACGACGTAACCTCTCCCTTCAGGGCGAGAAGAGAGATCCCACTGTGGCCTTGAGCATGAAAGGCAGCTCTTGACAGGCGGACATGTGCTTTGCTTGCCTGCCACTGACACTGAGTCCACTTTTTAACCAAAAAGGATCCCAGTTTTGTTGCCTTTTTTTCCTTTACTCCCCTTTCCTGGGAAAATCTGCCAGAGCTTATACATCGAAGCCAACACATGAACTTTCAATCAGGGATTAGCCGGATTTTCCAATGTGGATCTTCTTTTGTGAATTTGGCCAGCGTCGCCTGTGTCGTTGGCAAAGGGAACGTAAATAGAATATGATCCCTGGGCCAAGGGGATTGCCTTGCTTATTTCAAAGAAAGACTTCAAAAACAGGGCCCACTTAGCCTGCTCCATGAGTGTGATGTTTCTGTGGTTTTGAAGTGCGTTCTCCACATTAGACCACCAAAAAAGTCCAAGTAGACATGGACACATGCTGCTGTCATGCACTTTGTCCCTGAGGCCAAAAGACATTAAAAAAACAGAACAACATGGATTAAAAGAGCAAGAAAAGGGAAGAAAAGCAGAAAAAGCAAGTGTAAATGACTGAAATGTCACTCTTTGCTCTACTGGTAAGTACAACACCGCTCTATGTGCTCGAACCCTCCCCTTCCATCCATCCCCTCTAACTCCATCTTCACATCCTGCGCCCTCCTCTTTTCTGTCACCATTGTCCCCTGTTCTGACGTCCAGTCTTCGCAGATCTAGATGCTAATCCTAGCTTACCGTGCTGGCGGCTCCGATAAGAGAGGCCCCGCCATACGACAGCAGTGTGTGTGACTCCCGTAGACTCCAGTGCTCTATCACACCACTCCATGTGGCCGCAGGCCACCGCTGAAGTTGGACCGAGGTCTATCTGAATGAGGGTTTATATGCAGGGACACACATGGGCACACACACATGCATGTAGAGCTACGAAGAACTATATAGAAACACATGCACGCTAACAGAGGCACTGAGCCATACAGACATAAAGAAAATCATTCAACACACAGATACAGCAGCTATCCGAGAAGATTTAAACTTCCACATGGACAGAAGTTTTATCTTAAAAAGGAACAATAGGCAAATATGCCACCCAACTGAGCATTGTGTTTGTTCTTTAAATGTCAGAGTGAAAATCCCCCCTACTTTGAAGAAGATAGCGCTTTAATCAGCCAGCTAACGCTGTTGCATCCGTCATTCGCCGCTTGGCTCGGCCACGGCGACAGACTTAACAAACACTGTATGTTTACTCAACAGCAAGTAAAAAGATTATCTATAACTTCACTCTGCCTTTGCCTCACTCTTCCTCTCAGTCTGTCTGCTGAGGACGGTTGATCTACTCATCTCGCCGTCCCTCCTGTTGTGAGGTCCTCCTCATCAGGTAGATAGCCTCCCGCTGGGTGGCACTCAGGTGTGTGGTGGGGACGCTTGTCATGGGAGTGATGTGAATAAGGGGCTATAATCAGACAGGTTTGGCTTAGTGATTACACATGGGCCCCCTCTGATTAGAAGGAGGGGAGAACAATTTGAATTTCCCTCATCCTCTCTTTTATGTGTTCTCCTTAAAAGCGGTGAATCCAGATGAGCAATTATTTCATAAGGTCACACAAATGGAAAAAATGTCTCCAGCTGAACACCTCGCAGAGTGACTGACAGCGAGCGCAGGGTTAAAGACTTGCACATGGCTCAGGGGCAAAGCACAGCAGAGCTCTGTCTCCTTCCCTCACCTATTCTTGTCCCGCTTTCTTCTCTTTAACATCTTTTTTTCTGCGTAGAGATCCGTGTCAAACAAACAAACTCTTCTTTTGTTAGCATCTAACAGTTGTTCGCTTCCGTTTTCTCCACGGTGGTGTGTGGCAGAGCTGTGTGTGCATGTCAGCGTGCATTTCAGTTTTTGTTGTTGTTTTTGGCACACTTTTAAAACTAATAAGGATCTCATATACTGAGAGTGTGTGTGTGATTAGGGTACCTCATGTGTTGTATGGCGTAGAGGCTCTTTCAAGGCCCGAGGGTGCACCGTGTCTGTGCGTGTGGGTGTGAAATGTGAAAGGACCCTCCTCTTTGCCCACCTATCGCTCCCTAGATGAGACTGGAGCCCCCCGATCCCTCCCACCACCCCTGTGGAAAATCTACAACCTCCAGCGCATCGTGACGAGGGGTGGGGTGGGGTGGGGGATTAGGTGCCACGGCTGAAAACCACACTAAATTGAGCCCTCAATGTTTATTTTTACACTTTGCATTGTAAATTAAAAAAGAAGAAGAAAGGGAGAAAAATAAGTAGGATGGAATTTGAGGTATTGTCACAGCTACATCTTTTTTTCTTATTTGTTTCCCTGCAAATGAGATTGTTCTCCTTGACTAAGAAAGCAAATGTTACAGCCCAGAGCACACAGGAAGACGATGCATGAGAAATCTGCGCAATGTGTATAAGCAAATGTGTGTGTGTGTGTGTGTGTGTGTGTGTGTGTGTGTGTGTGTGTGTGTGTGTGTGTGTAATGGAAATGCTCAAATGCACTTGATCTTTTATTTGGTAGCACTTTTCTCCAAGTGGTGCTCACATGCAATTATAAGGCACTATAAGCACTTTCTAAATAGATTATGAGCAAATTGTAATCATGATAATCTGTACATAATATAAAATGCTTTGCACACTGAACAATGAAAAACTACTTAGTGATATTTTGAGGGGCAACCTTAGAGCAAATGTGATTCAGAACACCACCATGACTCATTAAAGCCCACTGTGAGCATACTTTTAAATAAAACCTATCATTAAAAAAATTTTTTTTTAAATCACATATATACTTCTGGACTAAAATTCAGACTTAATTTGAGATTATTGTATGTGTTGCACAAAGCCATCACATTAGAGTTTGGATATTTCACACTGTATATAATAATAGGTGCTGTATGACTTCCAGTGAGTTGACAGTTCTGGTATGAAAGTTGAGTCTACATCAATCAGTCACTTGACATGATCAAAAAGCAAACATCCACAAGATGGGTGCTGTGCAAAAGTGGGAAACCTGACATATCGGCAAGATTTACACAACAAATATCCAGCTTGCGCACAATATTTTACAGTGTACAGAATAGCAGCAACAATATACAGCATGGAAACAAAACCTTGCAAGCAACTCAACTGGCAACTACAAAACTGATGTGCAACCATTTATCTGCCTCATGTCCATCTTTGCTGTTTTTATGCATATGTCTATAAAATATACATCTATATGTAAGTAAAGATGTATATTTATTGAAAAATGTATTACTGGTTGTGTTTACATGTAACTAAATGTGTTTAAGGTTGAAGATGACTTTATTGACACTCATAGGTAGATTTTTAATTGTTTTTGAGATATTTGACATATTTGAGGAATGAATCTCAAATATTACAAACAAAAAATATTAAAACCTCAGGACACATAAAAAAAAAAACAGCACTGACAAAAGACATGGTTAAAAACAGACTATAAATAAATAAATAAAAGTAATCAGATATCATTAAATATGGTGATATAAAACCTGTTAAAAGCATGATAAAAACATAAAAACATGATATCATGATAAAATACAACAGATAATAAATGGTGTGGTAAAGTGAACTAGTCAATACTTAATCCATAAAGACCCAAACAGCCACTGGCAACCAAAACCATCTATTGATCTAAAATGTTTAATAACTATTGATCCAATAATCCTATCAATACATGTAAATAATTGGTGTGAAACACAGTTTGTCATGTTTTCATGGTCATCACATATGACCAATTTGGACATCCAGAAGCTCCGTAGTCACCATGGAAACACCGTCATCTTCTACAACATTGATTCACCAGTAAAACCCATGGAGTTGGATCAATGACAG
>JAPSES010000154.1:648668-687614 GCA_029822895.1 Maxillicosta whitleyi
GACACAAGCCAGCGCATTTGGTTCCAAACCAAATGTGTTCATTCCAACATTTCAATAAATTGAGTAGGGGAGGCATTAACGTTAATCACAGCGACCACATTGTGCTTTAGACACGTCGGTGGGATTATGGATTACTATTAGCTGGATGGAAACCGATTCTTTCATTTGAATTCCGACTTCCTCGTCTTGCTAAAATTAAAAAGAGAACTAATACTTCTTGGACAATAATACTTCTTCTTGGACAGGACTTTGCTTTGCTCCCCCTCCCCCTCCCTTTCTGCCTCTCTCTCTCTCTGATCTGCAGGAACACCCAAGGAGCAGAGGATGACAGACAACCAGACAGTTCACATCTCCACTCAAATCACAACCACATGAAGCTTATTGTTTCATTTAGCCAATTGATACCTCTGTAGCTGACGATGATCATTGTCTTTACGGAATCTGATTAGTAGTCCGACTTAATAAATACTCCCAGTTGGTAACATTGGCCGTGTTACAGCAGCGCCAGATTGCATCTGGGGCACAGAAGTGCTCTCAAGATTAGTCTTAAAAAGTTATCTGATAAGAAATGTAACTTTTTAGGAAGACTTGTAAGTGCCTCCAGATTAATCTAGTTTATTTCCATGTAGCAATCATTATGTAACCTGTCCACTAGTATCAAAACTTGAGTTCTTATAAAACCAAAGTATCCACGACAATTAAGGCAGTGTTTTTCAACCTTGGGCTCGGGGGCCCCATGTGGGGTCACCTGGAATTCAAATGGGGTCACCTGAAATGTCTAGTAATTGATAAAAATGAAACAAAAAACTTACAAATAAAAATATATGGTGAGTTGAGAGAGACAATCACATCCATAAAAGACCAACTGTGAAGCTGAAACTGAAGCACTGTGGTACTGTTTATCTGTCACATGTTCACTGTGGTCGGTTTCAGACGCTGCAGCTGTTTCATAATTCATGGTTTGAGTTGTTGTTTGTTCAGCATTAATTCACAGCCTTGTCAATACAAACTGGACCAAAGAAAATAAAATTCTCACTTTAATAATAATAATGTCAATAATGTCAACCGGGGTTTTCTGCTTGTGTCCATAATAATATACATTATATAGCCTAAATGTTATCTAAAATTAATGTTCATTTGTAACATAGTATAGCAAACTATTACATGCTCAAAAACAAATACATTTGAGTGAAAAAAAAAAAAAATCAAAGTTTTGAATGTCTGGGGTTGCCAGAAATTTGTGATGTTAAAATGGGATCATGAGCCAAAAAAGGTTGGGAACCACTGTATTAAGGTCTGAGGTTTATTTCACTATGTCGTTTTAAAACCCTACATACATGGGACTGCTACTACCTGTAAACCTGTTGATTTATAAAAATGGTGGAGGTCAATGGTGATCATTCGGACGTCTCTCATTTGTGTTTTTGTTTCCTCCATGCATTTATTCCGCTTATTTCCCCATCAACAATTACGGCGTCTGCGCTGGCCTGGAAGGAAATTCTCAGGCTACATCCAGACAACAACGCTCGTAGAATTTTTCTTTTGCGGATGCTAAAGTTTTGCGTCCATACATGGATTGTTTTAAAAAGGTAGAAATGTGAAAACTGAGTCAAAACACTGTAATACGTATCTCACATGTATATGTGGAGCTGTACACAAACACTAACAGAGCTGCGGGATACAATAAAATCACAGAAGAATGCAGTGAGCGCGCACATGAGGTCCTTTTTCTTCAACGTCCGGGGTTTTCTTCTAGTTACGTGTTACTCTAGCGAGATTTTTCCTGCTCTAAGACCCGTTCTCCGAAAATACCATTTGCAGATTGGCATGATTTTGTTGTCATGTGTTCGGGGGTATCAAAAGGCGACCAGACGGGTGACACCATGGAAGTAAGAAATAAAGAAAATTTTTCTGTCAGTCTTTCAACAGGCAACAGTTATCTAACATCATATCCAGAGAATAATGTCTAATTCAAGTAAAACGCATTCATTCTTAATTCACCAGTGATCCCCGGGTTATATTAGTGTTGCAAGAACAGGGTTTAAAGCTACATCTGAGGCCATTATTACACCTCAAAGTCTGAAACAAGGTTTATATTTCATTTAATTTTTACATTTTTACATTTGATGGCCATTTTGAGGTCAGACTACATACATGCAAGACAAACCTAGGTCCTGCTATTATCATACATGTGTGTTTCTGTTTATTCAACTAATTTTTTTACCTCCTTCCATTTTCCTCAATTGTTTTATGGGAAACAATAACTTTAACTTCGTGCGTCTTCTTATGATAGTCTGAACCATCCAAAATAGTTTTTATTCCATAAACAAACAAAGCCATTGTTCAGGTGATCTGGACCAAAACCGCCTCTTTTTGGTCAAACAGGAATAATGACTGTTTTGTTCGACATCTTGGTCCAGGAGAGGTTTTACACCTGCAGATTTAGATCAAACTGGAAAAGTTTGAAAATCCAAACCAAACAAGGTAAAGCACCACCTGTAAAATAACAAAACCTGGAGAAACACTGCCTGAAATATAAAATGAGGGGTGAAGAAATCCCATCTGTTCTTGCTCTTAGACTGCCAGCTTCATGCAGAGGAAGAAGCACAAAACAAGTACAGCAAAACAATCTTGTACTTGGCACTACTATTAAGGAGTGAACTAACAAAAACTCATGGCTGATCTTGAACTTGAATAAACTAGAAGGGCACTCCAAGACACAATACCTGCACCATGGCTATACTTCAATCAAATCTGGTAGAAAAAAAACACCAAATCAAACCTCTGCACCTTTTTTTTTTTTTTTTTTTAAATTTTAATTTTTTTTTAAATTTTATTAATCTGCCTCTAAACTGAAGGGGTTCATCCTTGGCCCATCCATGCTCTATTTTTACATCAAGTTTCATGAAAATCACACTTTTTGCATGTTGCAGATTTCCCAGCCTAAACATTCAATCTAATGCACCAGTGTGTAACAGAATTAGAACTGATGCAATAACAGCCTGTTTTCATATGAAGGCAGTGGCCTAATAATCCAGAAATATAATATCTGTGTGGACTGTCTAAGCAATAATATTTCTTTTCATTATATTTTTACTCTGTCCCTGCCAACATCATTTTTGAGAAAATGAAACATTAAAAAAGACAGAAACATACTTCGGACAATATTTACATCATATTTTATTGGTTATATACCTATAGCATTTGTTAAAAAATACAAGCAAGGATACACACAGCCTGGAACAATCAAAAACAGAGTATACTAAACTGTTAAGATCATCTAAAGGCGATTTATTTGTGTGCATCACTGTCAACAACAGAGACTATATTCAGGTTTTTACAGGTTTCTACAAGTGAATTTTAAGACTTTTTTAAAGAGCTTTTTAAGACTACTTAGAAAAGAATTTAATGCCCATTTCACAGGGTATTTCACGAACATAATGGCATAAATTCTTGAGTCCCAGAATTTAGAAAAATTTATTTATTTACTCCAACATCTTGATTCCCACTGTTCCAAGTCATTTCTCACCAGAGGCTGCAAAGTCAGTGGTAATTGGCTCCTAATTTCAATATAAATTGTTGGATTAGAACAGGTGGAACTGAGTAGACATATGTTAGTTTGGTTTTTATTTATTTAGTTATTTTTGCAGCTTGGACATTTAACAGACACCATTACACACAATACAGCTGGTATTATGGTAACAGAGCTATTAAATGTAATACCTTTTAAAGACTTTTTAAAGTTATTAAATACAGATTTGTAAAATCAGAACTTTTAAATTTCCCTGTGCTCTACATAAACTATAAATGCTCTGTTTGGGTCTGAATTATTCATTTACTCAAATCCACAGGTCCATTTTCAACCCTATTGTTGAGTATCGACACCAGAAAGGTGGTTTTGAGTGCTGGCCCTTTAAATGCACATGACCCCACCCCCTTCAGATTATTGGCTGTGCTACTCTGTCCCGTTCAACCAATAACGGAACACTTTAGGTAATTGGCTCCAAGTTTGGACATATTTTCAGTTTTTACTCCAACCACTGCTGCTGGTGAACAAATACGTCGTATTCGGAGAAATGTTTATCGGAACTCTTGACCTTATATGTGCAAATGTCGTGATGTAACTAGTTATAGACGTAACAAATTAGGAAAGAATTAAAATGGGTCGTAGAAATGTAAATATGTAAAATGTAAATATAGCTTTGCAGCACTTTTTGGCAGCAAATTTTCCAAACTATTAGGGTCTCTAAATATACAAATAAATGCAGCAAAGACTAATAAAAGTGGATTTTATTAAAATATAACCCATTAAAACTTTTTCAGACCCTGCAATAATCCTGTCTATTAAAACTAAAGTGACTGTATTGAGGAGCCTGATGAGTCATTTGAAAACTGAATTATCTTAATATGAAAATACATAAATAAACAAAAGACATACACTCACACAGCAGCATTTGCGTGTGTGGCTTCGGGTAATAAATGTAAAGTACAGAATGCATGTGGGTTGCGGCACTGCAGGTGACGAGTGGCTAATACTGCGTCTGGTAATACTATAGACATATGTAACAGATGGCCCAAGTTACAGCATCCATATCGTTGTTTTCATCTTGTCTATACTAGAGGAGTTTCTCTCCTCAGAAATACACTGTTGATCATGTTCTTAACCTCAGCGTTGAAAATAAACCGCACTACAGCGTCTGTTGGACTTCTTAGATTTATTAGTGTGTAACAAATATGTTAGATTTGGGTATCAGGAGGTAAATAGGCGTCTTTGGATGTGTATGCATACGCTAAATTATCGAGTCAATTCAAAACCTCCATTTATTTTGGCATATTTTTCTTTGATGAATTCCAGTTACATTAAGGGTTCCTAGATATATCAATTAATATTATTTTTTTGGACCTAAAAATTATAAATTTTACTTGTTAGCTCTGCCTTGCCAAAGACTCTGTTGAAAGAGAAAATCAAGTGAAAATACCCTCCCAACCCCCTCTTTCATCTCAAATAAGCCTATTGGGACTATTTTGAGGGAGCCAAGTCGCTCTCTAATTCACACAGTCACATATTTAACAGGAATAATCATTTGAATCCACCTCTTTTGTCTTGTGATTCTCTCTTTGAAAATTTCTGTAGCTCCCAGAAAAAAGGGCTTTTCATTCTGCATGGTCACTATCAAGTGAGACAAAGTGCAATGTGTTTAATTTAGAGAACATTCGGGTTTTAATCATTACGTATACACATATGTCACCCCTGCCTCCTATTTCATGTTCCTTTTTTCTCTCATTCTCAACATGTTTTCATGTTTTCCAGTCAGGGAAGTGTGATTTTCACACTATTCTGTACATACGAGTGGATAGTGAGCTTTAAAAAAAAAAAAAAACAAAAAAAAAAAACGTCCTGCTTCTTATGTGTTATGAACAATCAAAGCTTCTAGTTAATGTAAAGGAAGGATGTGGTTTGTTTTGAAATATTTTATGCGCCCATTAATCATTCATAGTGGGAACAGATTCGGGACTAGGTTTTTTAAAAAAACAAATAAATGATGATGAGGAGTATATTTTGCAGATTCTTTCAGTATCAAGTTCACTAGAAAACATGAATATATTTCTATAAAGTCTAACATAATGCTGCATACATGGTCGGATAACATTTACACATGCAATAACTGCAAAGTCTGGTTGGTGCATAATTTTTGTGAATTCACTGTATAAAATCATTTCTGTTTTAAACTGACCTTAAAACATACATTTGTAGAAAAAAGTGATACCACAGTGTTCTAACTAGTGGACAAGTTCTACATTTATTTAAAACAACTCGTTTTCCCAGTCACTGCATATATTGTTTAATAATAAAATTAAACATTCACAGTGAAGACAAATACATTGACGCATCAGTAACTATAACAACTATTTAATTTTATTCTAAAATGAACACATTTACTATTGATACTACTAACTATATGTTAATGCTGCACTGGGTTTTTTTTTTTTTTTTGTAATGGTAGTTCAGAGTCTGTAATTTTAGAAATAGTTTTTTTAGTATTAGATATTTGATTGTGATCAAGTCACAACATGCAACTGTGTAAAACTATAGACACTTATCATGTCCAGAATAAAAATTTTTGTCATTGAGCAATGAAAAGAAATTTTCAGAGTCACAGATAAGAAATAAATATTATGAAGATGATAATTTTTATTCATAGGGAAAATATCATGCATTAATGAAAACTGTGTTAATGTGAATCATCATATAAATGTTTTTTTTAATAATGAAAAATATCAAAAGGTTTTATGTACTTATGCATTTCTATATACAGTACTACACATTGTAAAGGTTGACTGATTGATTTAACACATTTTCAAGCTGATGGCCAATCAATTATATTCCTCAACCACATAGTTAACAGTTATTGACTTAGACAGAATTTAATATCTAATCAAGGTAATGAATATAATGGAAGTAATAAATGAATCAAATAAATCTTTCTAACCAAATATCACATTGAAACTACTTAACAGTATCACTAAATCTGAAATCTGCAAAAACCTATAGATAATTCCACACAAATTCTGATTGTTTATAGAATATTAGGCTGTATTAGCTATAGTGACTTCTGTAATAACCTCTGATACATTACATGATTATAGCCACCTACAGCAACACATAACAGCAGATATAACAGGAACCAATTACCCTGCATGCGCACACATTTTTTCCGCTACTTGATGTCATAATAATATTTTAGTTAAATAAGCTCTGTTTCTAGCTGATGATTCATGCCATTAGCTGTGATCCTGAAAGCCACCACAGGACATCACAGGTTAATATTTAATAATAAGACACCAAACCCACCCTGCACAATATAAATGATCGGAAAGAAATCCACGAATCTACACGCTTCTGCAGAAGACACTTCGGTACCTGTTCTTGAAAGTGCATGTGCCTGTAAGTGTGTGTGTGTGTGTGTGTGTGTGTGTGTGTATATATATGTGTGTGTGTGTATGTGTGTATCCCTGATGCTGCTGTCAACAGTGGATGGTATATGTCAGCCTTGACTACATGCTGGCTCCACTTCATCACCAGCTGCAGCCTAGCTCAGCTCCAGAAAAACTGGCAAACTGTTTGTCTGTCTGCCTGCTTGACGCACAATAAAACTGTGTCTCCATTAGACAGGCCTCTGCAGGCCCTATACGCACATACAAAACACACGCAAACACAATTTAGACACAAGCATGTCCGCACACAACAATGCACGCCGATGTTCAAATGAACACACTCTCACTGTCCTTGTGTGTGTGTGTGTGTGTGTGTGTGTGTGTGTGTGTGTGTGTGTGTGCGTATGTGTGTGTGTGTGTGTGTGTGCGTATGTGTGTGTGTGTGAGTGTGTGCCTTTTGTACCTTTTCTAGAGACAACTGCAGTCTGTGCCAGATACCATCATAATGTTGGACAGGTGTACAACATGGTAATCAGGGATTTACGAGAGAGTGAGTGTGTGTATGTATGTGTGTGTGTGTGTGTGTGTGTGTGTCTGTGTGTGAAAAAAGGGAGGAGAGACAGACAGGCAGAAAACAAAAAAGAGAAAGAAGCAGCGTGAAACACGGCCAACTATTGAATATTCTTTACCTCCATCTTGTGCCCACAATCCTCTACATGCCCCTACCCCGACTGATGTGTTTTGATGTGTGTGTGTGTGTGTGTGTGTACAAGGTCAGCCTCCACTGTCCTCAGTTCCCCTCCACGCCTCCTCCATTACCCCCAAAACACCTGATCTCTCCTCTTCTGAACTCCCTCATTTCCTCCACCTTTCCCTTAACTCCCAAACCACCACCCTCCATTCTTTCTTCCATCCCTCCACCTTGTCTTGTTTTCCCCCTTTTTTACTCTTTAACATGTTAATCCCCCTCCCCTCCTGTTTTCCTCCCTCCCTCCCTCCCTCCCTCCACTTCCCTGCTATTTTCTACCTTTCCCTGGCTGTGGAGCTTAAATGACAGCCTGTCAGAGGACACTGAGTGCTCTGGCCTGGTTAGTTAATGTGTTAGTTACAGACACACCTGCCAGTGAATGCACCATTAGGGATGTAGACTCCAGATAAGTGAAGGTAGATAAATGAGGGAATCGATCAATCAGTCAATCAAGTAAGTCATCAAATTTGCACTTCCTTAACAGCCTGCGGTGATCACTGTACACAGATCCTTCTTTATATTTTCATATTTATTTCTCTATTCACCATTACCCTGGATATTGCACTGCCCTCATAGATGCACACACATTAGCACATAGCGCTGTCAACCTAAATGATACTTTTCACCATCTTTCCATTTGCACCTCCTCCTCCTCCTCTCGCCTTCCTGTGCCTTAAATTATTCAGATCTCTCTACATTTGATTTAGCATGCCTCCTGTCTGCCATTTCCCCCTCTTTTTTATACATTTCATTATGTTGTATGACTTTAGACCCACTGGCTGGAAAATGACAATTATTTTGCTCCAGCAGCCAGCTATTAACAGAGCTGAAGAATACATGGAGTGGCGTGCAGAGTGGGGACTGCAGCGTAAGACGGAGTCACATGCATGCATACACACACATGCACGAGTATACGCTGAACCACATGCTTGCATACAGGTATTTATTTATACATACACACACACACACATAAATATATATATATAAGTATACCCATGCAACAGCCACTGTACGTTCTCCTTTTATGTGTATTTCTCACTTGTGATTCTCAGACACACACATCTATCTATGCATATACTTACTGTACTATAAAGCAACAAAAACGCTGGCTTGTGGCCGAGACTGCATGAGGAATGATCTCAGGGAAAGAGCAGAACAAAGAGAGAGATCCGTCAATGCAAAGTAATGCCTTTTAAATGTACCTTTAGCGTGGCCGGGTTAGTGAATTCAACCCATATCTAATGGTAGCTTGTTTGGCCTTTTCATCAATTCTGCATAAATATATATGAGCCACAGGGAAACATACAAGGGGCCTAATAGAAACGAATGAACTACTCAACCATATATTTGCCGTGAGAGATATGCGGCTTGTGATTGGAAAGGGCATCCACTATCTGCAATATTGATAATACTTTTCAAATTTCATCTGCTTTTGTTTGCGTTCTGCGGCCGCCTGTTTAAACATGGTGAGAATTATAATGAGGCCAAACATTATCTCCACCAGTTGTTCTAGGCTGAACATATAACTTTATCACTGAAATGATTCCCGTACTTTGGCTGCATTGTACCGTTTCCATTAGAGCTTGGCTATCTGACAGAACTCCAACCAATCGACGGCAACAGTGGCCCACGTCTGGTGGCCAAGCGGTGCCTGAATCTGTGACATTGTGTGGCGTACGTGTGTGTCTATGTATCTGCGTGTATGTCTTTGTGTTTGGAATGTGCCAGGATGTTTAATTGTAACCATCACTGATCAAATATGCTGGAGGACAATGAGAACCCACTCTATTTTACCTTTTAGCATCACAAACGTGTACGTATGTGGCGTAACTTGGTATTTGAGACATTTTCCGAAATTCTATCTGGTATATTTTATGTCAGAACTGAAGATATCACTTCCCTGCCCTACTCTGCCTGCTGGTTTCCCTTGGAAGAGGCTCACATCTGCACAGTTTAGACCTTTGATCGCATGAGGTTGACCTTTTCATGCTAAGGCTGAAATTATAGTCGTAAGAGGGTACCGTCTGCAGATCTACACAGAAGATGGTTGTTAAGGGCATCCGTAAGTCAAAGAGACAAACAGGAGCCAATAGAAGTACCAAATCTGTGTTCTTTACATATTCATACAAAAACATCTAATCTACTTTTAATGCTTTTCTTCTCTAATTTGTAATGTAATGGGGTGATGTTTCAGAAAATGTGGAGTTCATAGAAATTAGAGTTAAACTGTTAGAAGAGTGGAACACTCTGTCTGGACCAAATAGATTAAAGTTTAATTTGTCAGCTGCTATAGATCAAATATTCAGTTTCATGGTGTAGATACATAAAGATAGATAATGATATATACAGTTGTGGAAAAAATTCTTCAGACCATCAAAAGTCATCAGAAACAATGGTTATGCAATCAAGTCCTAATGCCGGTGTGTATCATGTGACTAAAAACAGACAGAAAAGAAAACATGGAATGTCTAAAAGCACTGTTTTTGTCAGTACAATGCTATAGATATTGATGGAAGACGTGAAGTGATTTTGGTTTTAATCAAGAAAACATAGAAAATGGATAGATATCAGGTCTGAAATTAAACTCTAATGAGGTATTTTTCTTGTTATCATTATATTTGTCCAAACAAATGTACCTTTAGTTGTGCCAGGCATTAAAATGAACAAGAAATTGAAGAAAACAAAGGGTGGTCGAATAAGTATCTGTGACTGACTTTGACTGACAGATTACAACAAACGAGGATATTCACATTAAGGCCCAATTAGTTCTTGTTCAGAGGCTGTGACAAGAACGCAGCATTAGCCTGAATGTTTCTTCCACTGTCCACTATGTACAGTTTTCTTAAACATTAAACAACCTGTGGAAACTCTAAAAGTGTTTTATCCGTAGCTTGGTGCAGACTCTTGTAACTTTTAACCCACAGAATGGTGGAAATACTTGATCACATATTAGCAACAATTTAATAAATGTAGCTTCAGTTACAGATTTACCTTCTTTTACTGTTGATTTTCATTAAGAGAAAGTGACATTACAGTGCATGTGAAGGCTGATATTTAAAGATTGATTGACTTTCCTTTTTTTAAAAAAATGTTATCCACATGCTCAGATTATCACCATAACCGTGACCGCTATAAACAGTTTATATTGTACTTAATTACTTTTTTGTTGAGAATTAGGGGGGTTATTTGTATGATATCACAACATAAAGGCAGAAGCTGAGGGTGTTTAGCTTAACTTATCACAACGATGGAAACAGAGAGAAATGCCTGGATTTGTCTAGTGTTGAAAATAATACACTCTAATTATCACATTGGATTTTATTGGCTGGGCCTGTGACTTCTTTTATTCTCTGCCAGTTGCATGGCAACCTTATTTTGGAGATAACACTTAAAGACGTGCCAAGAAATGATCTAACCTGGTCCTAACTACCTGTAAAATTAGTTCTTATTAAATGAGCCTTATAGAACTGGATTTTTTTCATACTTTTGGCTGGACCTACAGTAGCTTCTTTGTGCTTGTAGCCCTCGTACTAACCTTCTGGCTCTTATCGCATTAATGCACGGTGACAATGACAGTCATGACATTCACAAACATACGTGCCTCTCCGAGCCTTGCACTGGGGCCTCCAAAGCCATGTCATGACCTTTTTAAAAATACATATAAATAAATAATCTGAACTTTTATGATAATGGGTAATGCTACTGTACTCCCACCGTGATGGCTTTGATTCTATTATGGACTTTTGGTCGATATCACAGCAGTGCTACATGGGGTATAAGAGATAAGCAGTGGATATTGCATTAAAACTCTTTTCTATTCAATTGTATTCTTCTTTCTGTTTCTATATAATTCCATTTTGTTCTGCTTGATTCTGCCCTATTCTATAAAACATGATCCTCCTAGGTGGCTGCTGTCGAAGAGTCTTTTCAAAAGGTTCTCAGCAGCAGAAGTATGCAGAGGTGAACTGTATTATATATCCTCTTAAGAAAGCACAGGAATCAGTCTTGCATGATTGCTCCTCATAGTGCCTCGGAGAGCGGGAGAGAGAGCAGGTTATCCATGTAGAAATTGCACAGCAGATATCATACACCAAGCTCTGTCATGCACAAAGACGCTGGAAAAAGTACCAAGGCGATCTTTCATCCCAGAGTCGCTGAAATCCCCGACACACACCCTTCGAAGAGCAGCTCAGCCCCCGCGCAGGGACTGAGGGTTATTTGAACTAAAGCTTTGTACGGGGTTACAGGCAGCGTTCAAGCTCTAAGACCAGGGTTGGTCCGATGCCTACCATGGACTTATGGTGATCTTGGTGACTTGGCCAACCATCGCAGCCCAGATCGAGCTGTGTCACCAGGGATAGACATATCAGAGGAGCTCAGTGGAGCTGGCAGATCATGATAGTCATCTTAGGGAGAAGGGTCCCAGTGATTAAATCCAGGCTGTTGGATCCCACCCTCTGGCACTTGACCACACACATACACACACTCACACACACATAAACACAAAGATGCATGCGTGTCCAGAGTCCCAAACCCAGGATCATTAATATTTGCACATTATAACCCTCCTCTTTTCTCACACTGCTGCCACCAGATATACCAGCTGGGCCCGCCTATCCATTACCATAATGCCATCAGTGTGTGTGTGCATGTTTGTATGGTCGTGTTTGGCTTCATATAGTTTCTTGTGTGACATTCTGTTGTATGGCTCCCTGTATTGTACATGTGTGTACGTTCACACTTGCCGGTCATGCTCTTTGCTTTGGTGCACGCTGATATTTATGCATGCGTCTGTTCTTATGCCTTACTGTTACAGTGGGCACGCATATTCAAAATGGATTTAAGGGCTAAATTGTATAATGATTTCTGGGAAAACAATAAATTGAGGTTCCAAATAAAGGCCATTATGGAAATGAGATTAGAGAGCAATTGAATTAGCCTGTAATCACCGTTTCTATATGTCATTACAATGCAACTTTATACAGCATTACTCTGTGCCTGGGGCTACAAATGACAAACACTGTTTCTTTCAGGGGTATTTCAGTAAATCCACAAGGGGAGGGTTTAATTCAGATGCACTCAAAGCAGCTCCACCTCCGCTACTTTATTTCTGCATTCACATTATTCCCATTGGGTCAGACAATAAAAATACATATTTGCACATTTAACAACTTACTCCCATGCGTAAGACCTAAATATGACTGGAGACAGAAAAAAAAATCTTTGTAATGAACATTGGATGGGAATGGTTTCTTTGAATATTCAAACAATATGATCAGTTTGAAACAACAGAATGTAGCTTCTTTCCCCAAGTCCATCTGATTTATTTAGTATCTTCACTGTGTATTGTGCTGATAAGAAGAAAATAAGAAAACACAGTGTCTAGTTTATATCAGTCCCACAGGTGCAGTTTCTACAACATTAGATGCCTGAGGAGCACCAGTTTTCGAAGGTAAAAACATACCTTTAGGTTCATTGTGGTTCATTTTGCTTCAGGCATAAAAGGAATTTAATTAGGTTAACAAAAATATCTTAGTTTGTGATAATATAATGTAGAGACCATTGTATAGGTCATCATTATAATGAATATGTTCAGTCTATCACAGCTTGCTGTATGCAGGGTAAAGTAAATGATTATATCAACACAGAGCATGTATTGTTATGACATAAAACTCATTTGTTGCTTTAATGTTTCGCTTTTCCATCTCTCAACTCGACACACTAACGGGTCAGAGAACAAGTTTATTTTGTAGGGCATTTTATTAAGGTTTGTTTGCATCAATGTTGTTAAGCTAGTGAAGGAGAGCGAGACAGAATTATATACAGTTTCGCAAAATATTTTCTAATGAAGAAAATATATGTATGTATGTGTTGTATGAAGAGTGAGGGGAGTTATTTTTGTAAATAAACATTAATTTTGATATGGCTCCAATCACTAACAGCTAGTAGATGGGATGAAATTTTGGAAGAGATGTGTTTTCATAACACTAACAAACTATTATTGATGTATTATTAGTTGTATATGTATTATTTATTTGTGCACATTAGCATTTACTTTTTTCTCCCTTATAATTTTTATTTATTTGTCATTTTTATCAGTACAATACAATCTCCTCAGGTTGAGAAGCAGGAAAAGAAACAAATAAAATGAAAAGAAAAGAATATGTTAAGGCCCCTTAATAGATCCATTTGTCCCTGAATTTTTTAAGTTTCATTCCTAATATCAATAAGTATTCTACCTTCCATACTGCACTGCTGCACTGTCATCACATACTGATGAAAAATAGAAATCATTTGAGTCTATTTCAGTTTTGCAATTACATATAGTTACACACAATACATTTAAGCCTTTTCAGTCAAAGAGTCTTTATTGTACTTTAGTTTTTATATATACTGCTACAGTGTTTGTCAGATAATTACAACATAATAGAACAGTGGTATTTGTGGTCAGTGTTCAATTTACACATATTATTTAATTAACATAATATTATATGGAGAGAGTGACAGAATTACCAACAGCATCATTAATCAACCAGCCTGATAAATGGGATATATGGTCAGTATTAGCTTTTTGCAGATCAATAATTATTGCCTTATTGTACATATATGTAAACCTATTTGTAATGGCATACTGCACTATACATGTAGCAGCAATTTAATTAAGACAAAAGCAGTGTTGGGATGGTTATAGATTACTAGTTTGTCTTAAAAATGTTATCCATTTTAATTACTTGATCAAACTATTGTTCCAAAATGCATTTCATTATATTATAATCGCTTACTTATAAAAAAAAAAAAAAAAAAATTGCAGCTGATATGACTGGCAGATAAGAGGTGGCACAAATACAGGAACAAGGATGATCAATCGTCAGATGAATGTTGATGAACCCTAACCACAGAACCATCCATCCATCCATGAGAATCAGAATCAGAATCAGAAAGGACTTTATTGCCAAGTAAGATTGAATGTACAAGGAATTTTATTTATTTATTTATTTATTTGGGTGCTTAAACAGCACAATGCAATATAATTTGAATAGAAAATACTTAAGAACGGTGCTGTACATAGTGGAGGGTGTTATATATAGTGCAGTAGTGCAGAATAGATGTGCAAATGTTCAGATTTTTTCAGTTGTGAGTGAATGTCCAAGCATAATAGTCCAGATGTGTGATGTGTCCATTAATGGGGGTTGAATGGAGGAGGGGTTAAGGACAAGTGTCGGTGGGGGTCCTGAGCCTTGTTAATGAGGCCCACTGCAGAGGGGAAGAAGCCCTTTGTATGGCGTGAGGTTCTGGTCCTTTGGACCGCAGCCTCCTTCCAGAAGGGAGTGTCTGAAACAAAACGTGTCCGGGGTGGGAGGGGTCGGCTACAATCTTACTTGCACGTCTCAGGGTCCGGGAGGTGTACAGGTCCTGGAGAGATGGCAGGTTGGATGGATGGCAGGTGGATCCGTCCATCTATCTGTCTGTCCATCCATCCATACATCTGTCTATCTGTCTGTCCATCCATCCATCCGTTTGTCTATCTGTCTGCCCATGTATATGTCCATCCATCCATTTGTTTGTCTGTTCGTCCATCCATCCATCTCTGGGTTACAGGGACAGTAGGCCCTGTAGGGAAGCCCAGACCACCTTCTCCCCTGCCACCTCCTCCAGCTCATACAGGCTGACACTCAGTATGTTAATACGCGCAGATTAGTCAAACTATGACCATGGTTTAACTCAACTGTTCAGTCAGACTGTCGCCTTTGTCCCAGTCTACATGTATGGGAGTGTAATCAACTTACTGTTGAAACCATGTCACCTCTACTATGATATGTGGCAATATGCATTCTTTGAGCTTGTTAACCAACCCTTGTATGCCATCACAGACCACAATGATAGTCAATAGCAAGCTACCAGTTCATCAACCCAGTAAAATGACGTAACCATGGACAAGGTTGGAATTTGATTTTGTCTGGTTTACTTTTAGTGCAGATGAAAAGCAGGATGTTTGATGTCCAGTCCAGGATTTGGCACAGAGCTCGAGTACAAGTGCAGAGCAATGCCTCCCGTTCCAATCCAACTGGTGCATATACATACAGGAACAGGTCGATTTTCAATCACATCTGTATCTATAATGTATCTAAGTATGTTAGTGCAACCGGTAAAACCTTGATTTCAGTCAAACTAACACCTTTACATGTTCTTTTAAAGTCCAGTGTCATAAAGTGTCATATAAACCCACTGACAGGTTTTCCTAAGACTCAGAGAGCTATCGTTTCCACACTGCGACCTGGGTCTACCCTGTGGGATCCTCCCTGTTGGATGGGCCTGAGACACCTCCCAAAGGGGATACCCACCCTAACCAGACATCAAAAGGACTTCAAATGACTCCTCTTGATGTAGAGGGGCAACAGATCTACTTTGACTTGATGTTCAAACCACATAACTCAGACATGCTCTCTCAGTTCTACTGTTTACATCCACAGTAGTTTTGTACTTGTATACTTTCAACCATCACCTACACCTCATGCAGTACATCTCTCCACCTAGTAGCGTTGCTTCAGTTCATTGTGGTGTCTGGAAATTCACCAAAATAAGGAATTCCTCCAAGATGTATGAAAAGAATATATTCACAAGAAACACTGGTAACTGTATACATTTTTTCCCACAGTAAGTGTTACAGATGACGCTGGACTCTATCCCTTCGCCTGTTGGTAGCTGGGACAGGCTCCAGCACCCCTGCAACCCACTCAAGGATTAAACAGTATGAAAAATGAATGAATGTAACTGATTGGAATTCTATTTATTTGTAGATGAATTAGCTAATGTTAACACATTTAAGTCTTTACACCTCAAAATTGTGCAAAAAAAAAAAAAAAAAATAGGTCCTCACATAACACCAATGAAAGTTATTTTTCCAACAGTAAATGGTAGCATAGCTGAGCAGCAATGTGTCAACCTGCAGTCATCTGCCAATGGAAAACATAGCACAGGTGTTTTGACATGCATGGTATGCGAGCTGCCCTTCACAAGCAAACCGACTAAACCCACAGAGTAGAACCTTTTAAGTTGAACCAATATGCTTTGAAAGCATTTCAGTTATTTTCCAGTGGTTAAAGCCAAGAACAAAGTATAGCCGTGACAGTGTAACAGTGACTATTTAAAATGTAGAAATCAATTCTAGCTAAAGATGCATTGTATATCTGAAGAATAACATTTTAATTCCTGTAAGAGGGACTATTAATCTGACCATAATCTTGCATACGGCGCACTCCACATCCTGCACACACAAAAACACATGCATACACACAGTCCATCATCACCAATGAGAGTCCTCTCCTCCTGTTTTCCGTGGTCCGTGGGGATTTGTCAGTGCTCGTCAACCAACCGTGTCAACCGTGACAGTCGTCCAGATGTCTCCTGCTGCCACAGAGATGACAGAAAGGACAGGAATAGAGGAGGAACGGAGGGATGCAGAGAGAGGAATATCCCTCATCTGACAGCCACAACAATGGGACATCCGTGAGCCATCACATTCACAACACAAAACTAGCCTTGTTGACGAGCGCTAATAAAGTGGATTCCGCGCTTGTGGCACTTCAGGGAATACGCAAAGTTTGCAAGAGATTGGCCTGTTGGTCAGCTTACCTGTTGAAGCATAACCAAGTCTTTTTTTGCATTTTCAGTTCTGACCGAATTCTCACTCCACTACTGAGCTGTTTATAGTTCTCCTAGAAGCACCTCTATAGATCTCCTTTACAGCCAAAAGACATTCAGGTCACAGAGGGAAAAGCATCCTGTGAATCTGATAGTGGGATCAAAATACAATTCATGTGTGTTTTATATCATAACTTTGTATTTTTTGTGCAACATAACAAGAATATACGTGTATCATTTAACCCATAAAGACCCAAACATCCACCATCGACCAAAGGCATCTGCTAATCTAAACTGTTGATCCACTAATCCTATCAATACATGTCAGTATGACCCATTTGGATGTTCAGAGGCTCTGAAATAGAAGTGGAAATATCGGAATCTTCTACAACATTGATTTGCTAGTAAAAACCATGGAGTTTGAGCCGTGACTTGGTTTGTGTTCAGTTAATGCTACATTTTACTGAAAAAGGTCAAGGTTTTCTTCAGTTTTTTTTCTGTTTTGCTACAATAACCTTTGACTCTACTCAGTGCTTTTATCAACGTCTTCATGATCAGCCAGTTAAACAAGAAAAAAGATTATTTTCACCAGAAAGAACTGCAAAATTCAGAGGATAACGTTATAATACATGGTGATGAATCACTTAGGAAAGGTTAAATGGACAGAAAAATTTATTTGGGAACTGATACAAACATCCTTCACATCCTCCCAGTATGATCTGAAGTGGATACGACCAGTGAAATAATTATGATATAAATAAAATCAACTTTTATTTATGTTTTAGAGAGAAAAGAATAAAATTATATTATAAAAACATTTGCATCTACAAACGATCCTTTAAAAATGTGAATAACATTAATAACTATGAAAAAAAAAATTATTTAGAAAAATAAGTGCAATTTTAACAATATTATGCCTCAACTTCTCATTTTCATATCTATATTACACCTTACAGATGGACTAGAGCTGTTTAGTAGGTCAGTTTTGGCCCACAGGCTAGAAAAATTGTCTTTTAACATATTTGCAATTCACCCTCACTCTGTGGACTTTACAAGGTTTTGTTCACTCAAATATTTTTTCACACAGGTAGTATCATTAAATATATGATTGACAGCTGTAATTGCTGATCTCTGATCTTATTTTAGCATCTGGATTTCTTATAGCATCCAAATATGAATTATATGAGCAATTTTGTTCAATACAATGGATTCCAGCCACTGCCCCCAGAGCACAATTGACCACACACATGTTCAGAAGGTTTTCCAAAAACACTTAACTGCTAAAAAATAAAAATAAAATAAAAACATGTGAAAGCGTTCCTCTGCTCTTTGGCAGTTAAGGAGCATTGGTAGATCATTACTCAGCTTGAAGTTTCAAACTTGTGGCAAAATGGAACATTCCATCTGCAGACTGTTGAATAAAGACTCAAGAAGAGGGATTTTATAGTGGAACAATTTTGTTCATTTGTTTAACCAAGAAGACACACCAATATTTGTTTAAAGGCAAACTGTGTAACATTGCTAATGTGCTTGTTAACAAAACTTTCCAGAACTTGGAATCAGATCAGTTCTACATGGTTGCACCAGGCGCACCAGGTGAAGCTGTTATTGATTGGCTGGAAGCACAAAGTTACTACCTGAAGGGTGACGCCCAGAAACATCTGAAACTCAACTGATCAGGATAAAAAAGAGAATGTACAAGCAGAGGGCAGGGTCTCTGCTGATAAGTACATCACCATACACTGACAGAGGGTAGAACAGACAGCGTTTATAAAAACAGTTGGTGGATGTATGTTAAAAAATATATATATATATATTCTCCTATAGTTTTTTTTTTTCATTATAAGCTTCTCCATCACATTATAATACAAGTGACAAACAATACAAACCTATGCAAAATTACAGTCACACAATATAGCTGTAATATCACATTAAATTCTGCTTTCAATTATTTGTTCAGCACATGTGTGACCCTTAGAGTTAAACCATCAAAGATGTGCTCTGCTCACTCTTGTCACCACATTAAGCTCATATGGAGGGCATGGCACGGCAGAGATCCAGCAGGCTGGTGGCCTGTGCCAGGAAGTGCTCTGTAAAGCACATGGTGAGAGCCTGCAGCACCAATCAGCCTGTACTGAGGTTGTCAATGGGCTCATTAGTGCTCATTACTGCGACCTCTTGGGCACCTGGGTGCCCTTCAGAGCTCTTAGGGCAGGGGGTGTGGGTACGATTGGGAGGGGGGGCAGCAAACCAAGGAAAAGAGCAAAAGAGGGCAACAAAAGACATATCCTATGTCTCTTTTGTGAGGAGTAATGAATCAGAGAAGGAAAGCAGGAAGATGAGGTAAGGGGAATGATGTTAAAGGTGTACAGAGACACAAAAACATAGCTGGAAGAAATCGTCATTCTTCTTGTATCATAGTCATGAGAAGAACTGAAAAAGATGTTCACAAAGACATATAATGGCTTGTCCTGGCTGTGGTGGGATAAGAAAATTCCAAGCTTAATACAAATGTATCTCCTCCTCAGTTTCTGCAGTGCATGTAATTTTCTTCCCAAACACTGACGATACCAGTTATAGTAAGCAACTAGTCTCACATAGCCAGACCCATTTCCACACTTTGTTTTATAGCTGTGCCAGAGCTAAAGAAAGGACTGGCTGAAACCATTATCACTCTAGAATAGGGGAAACACTCTCCGGCTTTGTTGTATCTCTTTAAAATTATCACAATTGTCTTGAGCAGCATGAAGCCAAAGATGTGTGTTTTCAAAGACAACTTTTTGGTGGAACATTTGCATGTAGGGAGGCGAGTTCTTGGCATTATGGCTTAATCCTTATAACCAACCAGGCCTGCCTTATTTCACTATCCAAATAATCAAAACTTGCCATTTTCGGCACGTAGTTGTTTCATGTAGTGAGTGGGACTTTGAAAATGGTAACACAGATAGCAGAAGGGGAGGGAATACTGACTGAAATACTTGGCCAATGGAACACTAATTCCAATACATGTCCCACTCAGTCTAGAAAGTAATTAAAACTAGTTTTATGCCCATTTCAGCACGTTGGTGGCCTTGGTTGTCTAAATCATGGGTTAGACATGACTAGAGCAGGCGTGAACAGTATGGTTTGACTGTTGTACTTGTCAGAGTTAGTTCATCACAAAGGCATTCTTCATTCATAAACACTTTGCAAAGCACACATCTTTAGCTGTGAGACTTTTAGCCCTAAAACATTGCCGATCAAAGTTGGATCACGGGTTTTGTGTCCTCACTCTCTAAACCAAATCACACTAATCAGGAAAAAAATAACTAAAATCCAAATCAACTAGAGGTTTGATCTAGCTCAGGTCTGAATTTTCACTTCAATATATGATCTAAGGAAGTTAGTTACTGAATATTCCACTGTTCACAACATGAGAAATGATGTGCGTCTGGGTCACAGCTTTAATCCTTAGTTAATTGTCTTTACTAAACCTAAAGTAATGAGAAGATACATAGTTAGGAGAAGGACATTTAGTCCTTTCCCCACTCAGTACAAATTCTGTCATTTGTTTTCTGTGAATAATTTGCAGATCATATTGCATTTTATTTAACTGAATGGTGTTTAACAAAGCAACAAGTTCAGCATCAATAGCAAAGACTGGAAAAAAAAATCTGAACTGAAAAAGCCCCATCATTTTGACACCGGCTTACCCTACTCCCTCTGCTTTCTGTTTTAATATGAAAGCCTCCACATGATTATACTTACCTGGCAGCTTTGCTTTGTACTTTGCCAGCTTTGAGACTTTTACATGTACTTGAAGCACAGCACTTGCTAAAACTATTTTAGATTTCCCACGCCGTGTGTGTCGAGCACTAAAAATATTATCAATACTGTGCAGTGTCAATAGTGCAACTTTTCTGCTTTGCACACGTACAAAAGAAGACACTGTAAAGAGAAGAAGGCGCCCTCGTAACGAGCCTCCTAAGGCATTTCTTTACAAGCGGTTCAGAGGATAGAGAGGAGCCAGGGGACACAGGTGTATTGTTTGAAGGGAGGAGCTCTCATTTTGACACCAATAAAAGCAGACAGCGCTGTCACAGGGGGGTATTTACACAGAGATTATAAAATACAGACATTATAATAAGAAAACCTCGTCAAAGAAAACACTACAAAATAAAAAACGACTAAATGTTAACTTCCCTGCAGTGCACAGACACTGCCTGCTCTATTGGCCCCATCATTTTGATGACCACTATTTTGTAAGAAACTTAATATTTTTTTCTCTAATTAAAGAAAGAGAGAATAAGATCCACTAGGCTACACTACTTAAATTAACTCTTCTTGTCAGAAGAGTTAATTTAATGTTAATTTGGTTTTCACATGGGACTTGTTGACAGAAAAATACAATCAGATGTATCTGTGAGTTCAAAAGTGCATAACTCCTTGACAACAGGCTACATCCCAGTCTGTAACCCCCTGTCTTCTACAAATTAAGTTTACAGACTACTTAACTGCTTCCAGAGTTACACTGTTGTCTTCAGACACAGTCCCACAGTGAGTGTCATAAGAATATTTTTTGCTGGTTTGTGTTGATCGGAGGGATGTAGGAAGTATAACAAAGCCCAGCCTGACTCTCCAAGATCAGGGTTCAAGTGTTATACTTATGTTTAATATTATGTAGTCACGAATAAATAGACAATAATGTATTTATAATCATGATAAGATTATAAAGGCTTCTTCAGGTGGGTGTTCTAGACTGAATATATATATAAAAACATAATGTGCCCACGCTTGAAAACCCTCAGCCTTCAGTCCACACCAGGGTTTCTCAACCTTTTATGAACCAAGCCCCATTAACTATATCATCAGCCTATGCCATTTTTTTTTTTTTTTTTTTTTTTAGCAGGGGATGGTGGTGGTGGTGGTGGTGGGGTACTTCTACAAGCAATGCAATGGACGGACGACCGACTGATGACGCCTGAGTTTTTTTTTGTTCATTTGTTCGCAACCTTAGCAATTTCCAATCAGAACTGAACATATTATATGGACAAACAGGGTAGGAACAGAAGGTTACAAGGGTGATGGGTGAGCAGTCATTTGTCAGAATACCTGATTAAACACAGTTGAATTGTCTGTCGGGGGGGAAAGAAATGTTACAATAGTCCAATGTGGCAGGTGAGTGAGCTGTAACACCCATCAATCAAAGACATTAGATCAACTCTAAAACATTACTGACAGGAACAATTTCAAGACGAACCACCAGAACTGAAGCCACGGTACGCCTTGGACATGGCTGCACCTTAGTTTCATGGCCAACTCAATGTGATGGCTTTGTTTTCACAGAAGAAGAGGAAACACAGTGATAAGTACCACAGTAGATGTCCATAATGTTTCAGTAAGCGTGTGTGGAGTCAGTGCTTAAGGGATGCTGCATAAATCAGAAAAGTTTATATGTAACGGGCAGGAAAGTATAGATGGAAGTATAGAAACATTTACAAGAATGAAGGTTTTTTCTTTTTCTTTTTTTTTTTTATAACTCTAATACAGCCACACAACTTAATTTGACTGAAATGAGTCAAGTATGTCTTTAAGCTACAGCAGTAATGATCACAATATTTGCACCTTGGTCAACTTTAAACCCATATACATCACATTTTCATGTAAACAGTGTAACATCATGATTGATGTTTGACAGGTTTCCTCTGAACACTTTACACTAATAGGAACCGGCAAAAACTAAGGGAGCCTCTCATTCAAGAAACCAACGCTTCTTTTTACCTCGAAAAAAGTTTGTGTCAAAAAATATCAAGATGTGATAAAGAAATAGCCAGTTTTAAACTTCATGTTTTATTAACCCTGGCTGTGTGTGTGTGTGAAATGGATTGTTCAACCATGAACAAACAACAACCAACCAGGGAAATAACTTTTGACCTCAGTGAAGAAAGAATTCCCTTTTCGCCTTAATCCGAAGGGGTGACATTACTGAAGGAAAATGGTATTCGACACTCAAAAGGGTCCACGTCTGCAGAAAAACACAGAATGCAGGAACTCTACTGTTTTAGGTTGTTCTATTTTTTTTTTCTGCTGGTGCTTTTTGTTTTCAAAAACTTTCTTTGAAAAATGTAGTAGTGCAGCAGAGCAGGGTTAAAGGTAGGATGGAGTGGCTCCTTGGGGAAAACAGGGGCATTACAAAGCATACTGCTGAAATACTGAAAGGTAGGTAAGTAGGACGATGTCCCTTTAAAAAGCAGTAAGGGGAGGAAGAAGTCTGGGACATAAATTTTTAGTGCCTTTACAGAAGAAGAGTATAGAGCTACAGAGATAGGATGCAGTGATATAGCAGGGCGAAGGTTTAAAGGAGTGTAAAGGCAGCTCAGTGGAACACAATCCAAGAGGCCTTTTGTTCTCTTTGCAATGTGATACTGTTGGTTCATAAAAAAGCACTTCAATTGAGCGAGAGTATTGAGTGGGTGCATGAATTTGATTTCATTCCAAACAGCATTTCTAATAGTTATTCTGCTCAGGTGTCACCAAAGATGAAATACAATTAAGGGACGTCGTCAATCTGATATAACATCCTGCACAGAGAAGACTGCTAAAAGGGCTGAAAACACTAGAGCTGAAAATGGGGCCACTAAGAAGAATACTTACATTAAAGGACCCGATTCACAATATTTGCTCTTCTTATTTCTCACACAACAGATTCCCACCTGGGAGTAAGGTTGTCTTTTAACTGACGATGTCAATGAATGTCGCCTGCACCTCACACGACACAATTTTTTCTCCTTGAAAAAAAAAGCTCAAATGCAACATCACCCACCCCCTTTTCTTTTTCTTTCTTTTTTTTTTCTTTTTTTTTTTACTGCGCCTCAGATACTGTCATAAATGTTTCAAAACCAACACTACAATATGGAAACAAAAAAGGATAAATACTCAGCTCCCTGCAATGGGGATAAGGCCCCAAAATATGTTTTGGAAACATAATCAGCATCACAGCAGCTCTGTGTGTCTGTTTACATTGTGGCCTCTACCATCGCTCCCCACTCCTCCAACAAACAAAAGGACGAGGGGATGGAGGAGAGGAATAATAAAAAAAAAAAAAAGCAGGAAATATCTTTTGCATATTATTTTAAGTAACTGTTCAAATTTCATTTCAGAATGGTAATCCACAAAACAAATATGTAGCGGCATATTTTAAAAAGGGAGGCTCCGCTCGCTTCAATTTCCTATTGTGGCGTTCGGCGTGTGTTTGCTCTTTGTGTCTGTTTGAATTGATTTGCACAGCTCGGCAGACAAGGGCTGAATGCTCAGACCAAGAATCCATAATTTCATATGATCTGATAGTTCTGCAGTATTAGATTGATTTTTTTCCCCTCCTCTGCCTCTCTCCCTCTCTTTGGTGTTGATGTTAACAAACAAGCTGTGCTACCTGCGCTCATGGATGCAGACGAGAGCAAAGAGAGGCATTTTGTTCAGGCTAAGGTGATAATGTGGAGACAGGGACATGTTTGTTTGAGGAAGGGGATATGTTTGTCATATGTTGTTTCCTGAGTAGGTACTTCCAAACTAACACATCTAGCCTGTGGGCTGTTGTGGTGGCTTCACACTCTGCTTATCTACAGCAATGCAGGTAATGCCATTACTTAATTGTACTCCATTTAATCCTGATGGTGCATTGGATATGAACGGTTTAGCCTCTTCGCATCCACCAGGTCACCGGAAACCTATTTTTAGTTATGTTTAGGGTTACGTTTGAGCCACGTGCACACCGATATACTTTAAACATTATTCTACTCACATGTTAAACACAGAAACTAGAGGATGTTCCCTGTCAAGTGAAGTCTAATGCTTGATTCACTTAAACTGTGAAAAGAGTACATGCAAACTGCTGGTCCTGCTGAAATTTTAGCTATTCACACAGCTTTCAAATATGTTTATGCAAAGCAAACCCATCCTAAAAATAACCTCACTCATACACTATACTGACTTATATTTTTTTAACTAATTCAATCTTCAAGCTGCTGCAGAGAATCAGTGTGAACATGACAGTTTCAGGAGGCTCAGTGTCTAGTGAGTAACACCTTCAATTTAGACCGTATAAAAGTGTCCATGTTTCTTTAATAAAACATATAAATTGTTTGTTAGAGGTGTCTTATGTAGCGATATTCTGTCTCGATGTTAAATGTAAGGACAAACATATTAGAGTAGAGATCAAAAAGCAAAACTTCATTATAATATGTAATTAAAACTTGCAGAAATAGATCATATATCATATAGCACTGGATCATGGGTGTTGTTTTTGTGACTTGGCTTTGTTATTACATTATAAAACAATACAAGACCAAAAGCAGACTCTAATGGGCACATTTCACTTCGTACATCGCCAGTAATAAATTAATAATTGGTCATTTAGTCATTATATCTTTAGACATATGATTGATGAGGGTTCAGGAAGGCTTCAGTCATCAAATTCTGCATCATCTGCATTGATTATATGGTACTTTAAGTATCATTTGTTATGTTTTATAAATCACACATATTGTAAATTACCCACATTCTTAATCAATACTAATACTGTACAGCCCCTGGGTATACAGTTAAGTTTTTGTGATTAGGACATAAAATGGTTACCTTATCGTTACACTTTTTCTCACTTCAAAATATCTGTGATTTATCATGAATGTGACACTTGTTTAATGAGAGCTAATGGTGTTTGACAATGTCTGCTGTTGTTTACACCTTTTCTTGTCTTTTGTTGCATGAAGAGAACTGTAAATGTAGGGAAAACCAAAGATACATTTAATATGAAAGTTATTTGTCAGTGTAATTTTTCATTGAAGGATGCTGAAGTGGATGACAAATCACATACGTTTTTAAGTTGAAATGAAAATGCTTTGGGTTAGTTTAAGAAAATATGGTGGTTTAGTTTCAATCTTGAGGCTTCGAATTTAGCCAGGATAGCACCTGGAACCCCTGCGACCCCCCCAAAGACTAAGCAGTTTTAAAGATAAATGAATGGATGACTTTGTTAAATACACTTTAGAGCTCATTATTCAGACTTTTCCTCCATTAAACTACCATTAAATTAATCCCTGGAATATTTTTCTAACTCTAGTCCAAGTGTTGTCAGTGCTTAAGTTTATCTATAAACAGTTCAATGAGAAATAATGTTATAAAAAAAAAAAAAAACAACAAAAAAATGTTGTCGAGTCCTATTGGTATTATATGCATCTATGGTTTACAATAATGCAAAATGGCAACATTTTATTGTGACGACTTGGCTGCATTTTACAGTTATCACATCCACTCGTCTTGAATTTCATAAAGTACTTCTGTGCAGAGTTGAATCACAGAATGAAAAGTCATCAACATCTATTTATGCAAACAATGAGGTGGCAAACAATTGAGAGCACCTGAGATCCTAAAGGCATCATTTCGTACATTCAAGTGTCTTCAAGTGATCTTCTGCTGCTGAAAAATGGAAAAAGCCCGAGATCTTTTTACAGCCCTGACAAACAGAACCTTATCAAGAAAACTGAACAGCTGGAAAAATGCATGTTGCATGATTTATATGAGGCAAAACAAGAATAAAACATATTTGCACTGTGCACTGAAACAAATGAGGTTTCACTCTATATCGGGAAAATCAATACAATAACAGGCTCTGTGCGCTACGCACCCTGTGTGCATGCTTAATAAGCACTCTACCCTCCTGCACTGGTAGGATACAGCCTGCAAAGTTACATATTATGATATCAGGCACCTTTTTCTCCCTTCTTTAAAACTCCAATCTCAAGTCGCTGGTTTGGGATTTGGTTTGAAATGCGGGTGTTAAGTACTAAAACCACAGTTCAGAAGAGGCTTATGTTAAAGGAGTCATCCTGAGACACTCACCCACCGCCTTAAAAAGAAGGAAGCGGGAGATTTGTGATGCTATCACCTGCCTTAACTCCTGTACAACCCTCTCCACCTCACCCCATCTGCCGTCAACTTGCTCGCACCTGTCACAGACTTATATAAATACTTAGCTCCCGCTAGCCAGGCAGGCAAACACCTCGGAGAGAAAAAGGCTGTAGGTGGGCGGGTGTGTATGTGTGTGCAAAAACAGACAAGAGCAAGAGAGTGAGAGAGAGTGGGAGAAGACATAAGGCAGAGAAAAGAAGTCAGTCAATGATAGAGAGAGAGATGGGGATAAAAAAGAGCGATTGGGTTGAAAAGCGGTAATATCCTCTGAGCATTCTATCAGCGGGGCGACAAAGCGGAGTGAAGCCCAGGTATTAGCCTTCCCTCTCTTCCTGTCTACCTCACTCTCCCTTTCATTCTCCCACCGCGTACCTCCTCTACCTGCCGCCGTCTATTTTAAGCCATTCCTTCAACGCGCCGTGTCAAACAAGCCTGAAATCCCTGCTAATACTAGTTACCCCTGAAACACTGATCTTACTGTTTGGCTTTTAGCTTAGACAAGTTCTCTCCTCGCTTCCTCCCCCTTCGAACAGGAAAAAAGTTAAGGTGGGAAAAAAAAACCTGTTTTGACACTGCCTTTACATTTTGAGCTCATTAAATCCTGGGATCTGTCTCACTTGTACCTGGATTTTTTATTTTTTCTTATACTTGGAGATAAGCCAAATTAATATGAACTCGCCAGGGCCGGTTTTAAATGCTCGGTGTTATCCAAAGCCCTGCGCTCCATCTCCCTCTCGCTCACACTCTTTCTAAGTTATCACTGGGCCCGTGATAGCCTTTAAACTAGCAAGGTGAAGTGCTTTAATTAAAACTAGTAGCGTTCCCTGGGAAAAAGGAAAGGGAAACGGAAAGGAGGGGAGGGGGATTGGACTTCATAATTTATCATACCAAAGGGCTTTCCCACTGGTGGCTAAAGTAAGAAGAGCTCAACATCTCTTAAGTGAAGGCATAAAAGATGGCCACTTTAAAGAGATGCACGGCAAGATAGCGCACACACACACACACACACCTTGGAGACAACAGTGAAAGCCTTTTGATGTACGCGTTGCTCATAGGACACGTTGGATTGTACAGAATCCTCTCTTACGGCTGGTCTTACTTTTAAGAGTGGTGACGCAAAGTCAACATTGAAAATGGGCCTGCGTGCTTCTTTCACATTAAAAAAGTAGACATATATCTACAATAATAAAAAGTCAAATGCACACTGCCACTCCTGCACTTAACATTAGGGGGTAGGGTGAGGATGGGGGGGTGGGGGGCACTATGCAAGCCATGTAAATCAATCTGAGTTATATTGCTCTAAACTTTATGCAATATACCCTCAGCTTTCATTGCCTCTATAATGCACATTTACATACAGTCTACACAAACACGCACCGATAGCAGCATGTACACACACATGCAGTACACACACAACCCCCCTCCTCCCCCTCTCACTCACACACACACACTGATATATAAGAAATCTACTGAGTGTGTTTCTCCTTGGCACAGATTCTTTTTTTTTCTTTGAGTCAAAGATAATACAATTCCTTTTTTTTTCTTATTTCCTTACAATACATCTTTCAGTTCTGCCTTTTGCGTGCATGAAATTCATTTTCTAATGGAAATATTTGTTTTGTAAATCAAATATGTATTATGCACAGAATGCAAAGCACAAATTAAATTATGTTAATGAAATGAAAGAGATATGAAATGCATATTTCATGGACAAAACATAACCCTGCCGAACAGCCATTTCTTGATAAAATCTTTAAACACAATCTCATTCGGAGAAAGACATATTGCCATGGCAGATAGCACCTCATTAAAATGGTCTCCTTTAATATCAGTGCTTAGTATATATGGGATTGTAAATAACCACTGGGGAAGAGGAACCAATAATGAAATACTGTCTTTAATAGCTTGCCATTGATGTCAGCATAAAAAGTCTACTAGTGGAATATTGGAAATTGGGTGTGCACACACATATAGTCAAAAGCTGTAAATGATTGCATATTTAAATAGAGCTGACTAAGGAAAAGATGATATAGATATTAGTAATAGGCAGAAAATTATGCTGACCTTACATAATTCCACAAAAAAGCCCAGACTGTTTTAAATTTTATATTGGTTACACTTAATGAATAATAGATTCTGTAGCTGTTGTTGTGCAGTCCATGATGTTAATAAAAGCCTAAGAATAGGGGCCCTGCTCTGCCCGGCCGACTAGCAAATGAACTAGACTGGCTTTTCAGCAGAAATAAATACAGCAATAAATACAACAGCACGGGGGGGTGGTGGGGGTGGTGTTCACGAGGGCAAAGAAAAGAGGAGAAAATAGGAGAACGAGGAAGGGAAAAGGAAGGAGGAAGAAAAGATAAAGTAATAGATAGAGGACTGAAGGCGTGAATAGACGGAGAAACAGGCAGAACAGCCGGGCTCACATTCACTGCTACATACAGTACATATATTTATCATATGCTATCAAAGTTTGACTGGTTCAAAATGTAATCCACAAACATTTCACTGGCTCAGACTCATCCATTTTAGGTAGGAGTGGTAAATGTATTATATGTCCAACAGTCCTACTGGAAATTCTGACTTCACCTTCAACTTATAGAGTATATATATAATATATATATATATATATATATACACACACACATGTCAGGAGCAGCAGCTAAAGGAAAGAAAACTGCTTATCATATCAAGCAACTATCAAACAACATGTAGTTCCATTTTTTTTTTTCTGTTGTCTGGCCACATATAAAGCTTTTATCAAACAGAAAATATCATATATGTTCATGTCATCATTTTTCTTTTCTTTACCTTTCTATAGTTTTTATCACGGGTACTGCAGCAATGAGAGTAGATAAAAAAAAGTCCATCACCCTGAGGACAGGACATCACACAACTTATTTACTCAGAGCCATGACGTGTGTGTTTGCAGTGGTGACTGTTCTGAATCTAATTAATCTAATTCTAATCTAAACTTTTTTTTTTTTTTCCTATGTCAGGCTATGTCCACAATTTTGTTCTATCACAGAATGACAATAAAAGCATACTATTCTATTCTATTCTATGATGTCTGTTGATTTGGACTTTGAAAATTAGTTTGTGGCACATTAGACTTTCTGATACTTCAGTTCATTGTATGAAAAAGTTTTCTGATAACTTTATTTGACAAGGTTTATCATAAATGTGCTTTCTTGTTTAACTGTCCAAAGTGAGTAATGTCACCAGAAGTTAATTTTATTATACTAGTTTTATGTTATGTACATTCATATATATACACACACACACATATATGCACATATATACACATATATATACATACATACATATCAAGAGGGGCTTTTAGAAGAACACAGAAGAAGATCAGATATGATGAATCTAGGAAAAAGGCACAGTATCTAACCAGTATGAGACACAGACCAGACCCAAGCCCCAGCCCTTTATTGAGACAACGGCCGTCTCAGATGCTTTTTCAAGGCCTTAACATCAGGGAACAATGCAAAATCTGGAAAGTTTACACTGCATAGTCTGACGAATAAAATCAACATAACAAACAATTTCAACATGATTGTAAGCTAGTGCTTAGCATTAGCTCATGCATTACCTTTCATGCTCCACCCTTTTGTCCAAATATGATCACTTCTGCCTACAAAGATCTTAGTTCTAACTGCTGGCTCAAAAACAACAGTATCACAACACGATGTGACTCCAGGGTGGCTACATCTGCTGTTTATATAGAGTCTAATCCAGCTATAAAATATCTTGTGGGAAGTAGAAGAAAGTCTTGTCTTTCATGGTGGAAACAAACTAGGAATTCAATGGCAATTATTCACCAAAGAAAGCTATCTAAAGGTTGTACTATTAAAGGGTGTCCAAACTTTTACAGAGACCTGTGAGGTGAACATATCGCTTTAAATGTTCCCTGAAAAGAGGGAGTAGTTTTCCACTGTACACATGAAAACACATCCAGGCCTCCGGTCCATTTATGTAGCAACACAGTTCACACAAGAGGGAGGATGGGTCAACAACGAATTTATAACATAAAATATTGCTCTTTACTGCTTCAACTGATAATCAATGCATTTAATTTGCCATCTTTCATTATACGACTATAGGTATTTGGTTAACAATCTAACCAGGACCATGAAGGGTGTTTCTGTGCCCACCCAGGCTTTAACAAACAATCAAAATATAACACTGAATCATGTATTACTAAAATCTACATAAAAGAAGAAAATGGTCAGACAGCAAATAAAGCATAATATATCACTTTAAATGTATAGAATAGGTCCTATATCCTATGTACAAAGCAGACTGTTGTGGGGACATCACATAAATACAGCTAATAACCTCAAATAAATCTGATTTCCTGCCTAAATTAGATTTATTTGTTTCACAGGCCAACCTCTTGTCTTGTTTCCAGTGTGTGAATGCGACTTTGAAAGGCAAAGAAATGACATCTTTGAGTACACTTTTTTTTAGAAGATAAAAGAAGAAACATTTATTTTGCAGAAATGTGCAACTCTCACCAAATTAATGCCGCTGACATGAAATGATCCAAAAGATTTTCTGACCTAAATAAATCCACGAAAGCTCTGTACCTAAAACACACTGGTCTCAACACACACACATACACACACACACACACACAATATATTTTAATCTATGTTGTAGCAAGGGCACGCATGGCTATTTCTAAGCACCTTTCAATGTCACTCGAGTGCTTTATCCAGTAAAAAAATAATCAGATTAACACTTTTTAATTGTGTTTTAGATAATTGTCATTCTGTTCCTCTCGTCACCTACAAAGGGGAAGCGACACAGGCTGAGGCAGAGAGCGACAAGGGAGGAAGGGAGAAAAGAGGAGAGGAAGGAAGTGGCATAAAGATGGAACAAAAAAGATTAAACAGAGGGAAGTGATGCCACAGTACAGTGGACAGTGGATACTACAGTATGCAACCGGGAGGAGGGGTAAATATAAGGGGCAGGTCCTGCACCGAACATACTAAGTCCAATTTTTTGGCTTTTTTTGTTTGTTTGTTTGTTGCTTACATTTGTAGTACTATCTAGACCTTCCTGAACTGTTTCTGAACTGCAAACCCCAGATATCAGCTGTCATAAAAAGCTCTACTCATCAGCAAACATTAGACACTGAAAGCCAAGGAAGTATGGAGAGCAATGCTTCTTAATGAATGAATAGGTTCCATGAAAAAAAAAAGAGAAACTCAGAAAAGGTGAGTCATGAGTTGACATAGTTGTGTGATTTCACTGATTCCGCAACTAAAGTATCCCTGTTTTTCCATCCATAAAACCCTCTGGCTTTTCAAGAAGCTCAAAGATTGATTTATAAATCCTGAATAAAATTATCCTCCGTAACAGTGTGTTTTTACTCTGAATAAATGCAAAGCAAGTAAAGAGTTGGTAAAATTCATAAAACTGATTGCGGTTGGCTGCATTTTCTGTGTTCTTACAGTATACCACTTCTGTTGGCTTCATGATTGGTGAGGGTTCTCAATAGACATGAAAGAGACTTTTAAGTGATGATCATACGCCCAAAATGAATAAGAAACCTTTTGAAAACCTCTTAAAAAGTCACTTAATTGCAACACTTGCCGGCTCGGCAGTTATTTTAAGATGCATATGTTTTGGTTATTCTTCATTATGAAATTTAAGCAACACCAAGAGATCTTAATGAGCTGCATTTTCACATCTGGAGTCATAATTATATCAACAATCTTTAATTAGAAATTAAGAGAAAGATCTGAATAAGGAAAATTTGTTTATAGTTCACATTAAAATATCCTGGTCTTAGTGGGTTTCAATAAACTGCACTTGTGCAAGTTCAAGTTTAAGTACTGAAAAGATTAGTTTTAGCTTCAGGAAGTATAAATTCCACATTGAGGTTAATTCGACAGCATTTTCATTTGAGTAACTCCGTATCCATGTATGAAGAACGAAGCCAGAGTCATGTATTGATAATATGCATACAGCAGGCATCATGAAACTTGAAGTATAATCCTAATACAGAGGTCGGTCTTGGAGACAGCAGGTAGGAAATGAAGGAGAATCTCTGCGTGTGTGCAGTGTCTGTACCTTTGCAGAAGAACAAGGAGTAGAAGGTTTGTCGGAGTGTCAGTGGGGAGGAAGGTCTGTCGAAGAGCAGGCCAATTCTTGACAGGAGGTCACCACACTCAATCACTTCCTATCAACCTCACATTACACACCTAATTTACCTCCCACTCACCTCCCCCTTCTCCTTCCCCATTGCCCCTTAACTTCCCCTTTTCTCTTTTAACTGCTGCTTTCGCTTACATTCTTCTGCTGTTCATTCTCTTTACACTTTACTGCATCTCTATGTTCTCTCAAGGCCTCATTGACTGTGCTTACATGCATACTAGTATCCTACTTATGAGGCTTATGCTGATTTTGATCGATATGGTGTTTACATGGAACAGAGAGAAACGTGGACACTCAAATCTCTGTTGTTATGATAAATAGTAGTATCCCCGTTACTCATACTGCTGCTGTGTGTGATGTTTACTATATAACGTGGTCATTTATTCTGACATTTCAGCAGCTTCTGCCTAATTTTAAAGTTACAGTGACTTAAAAAACAAGGCCACTTTCTTTTAAAGCAGACTTAGCACTATTAAATGCCAACATCTTTTACTGGTATTTATTTACTGCTAGCATTGGGAAACAAGATCAACAGGTAAAAATTTCTTCTTGCTGATATTTTGCCACTGTTACCTGATAGGATGAGGAGGAGGATGAACATTTGCAGGTGTGATTGATGTCAGAGGAGTGTCAGTGGAGTCCAGTGACTGGTTTTAATGTTTTAATGTTTTCCACCATGACCTGACCTGACTTATGATATTTTTGAGAAGAAGCCTGTGAAGGACTTGTTGGTTTCGGTGGAGTTGTTTGATAGTTTATAGATGTTTCATGATGGGATTTGACTTTCTTTCACCCTGAAACATAAAGAGTTTGGAACAGACATCATTTATAGGGAATAGGGAACATGATCTGGGATTAGACCGCCATGAGACAGGTTAGTTTTACCCTACTGATGAAGTGTTGTTGCAATAGTAATCCTATCCATATTGTACAAATGACCATCCCATTGAGTGTTTTACTGCAGAATTCTGATGGTTTTCTAATCTGATATGTAATTTTCATTTTTTTCATTACTAAAAGACATAACTGAGTTACTTGTTCTTGCAGTAAGTGCTTTCGCTGCTGCTGCCATGTTGGTGTCTTATGTCATACAGTAGGGCGCCCGTGCAGTAACCCACAACTGTAGTAAAAAGGAAGAGTTGCTTAGTGGTGAGAATATCCTAAATAAATCCATGAAAACTCTGTACTTACACACACTGCACTCAACACACACAATATGTTTAATCTATGTTGTAGCAAGGGCAGGCATGGCTATTTCTAACACATGTCAATGTCACTCTAGTACTTTATCTAGTAAAAATAATCAGATTAACTCTTTTTAATTACGTTTTAGATCATTGTAATTCTGTTCCTACTCACGACTGTATTAAAAAGGAAGAGTTGTTTAGTGGTGAGAGTATCCAGGCCTTCCAAAACTGGGAAATTAGGATAGTGCGTTTACATACAGAAAGACAAAGATGGGATACTCCAATAACCCAACAGATGATAACTAGTACATAAAACACAGTCATTATGACAAACAACTACCATTAAAGGGGCTGAAGATTGAAACTGTCCATCAGCACTAAGATAACTTTGTCTAATGGATGCAGGAATGATTTGTAGTGAACATTGTGGACAGGATGTCACACCGTTTCTTCTTTTACCACACTGGTATGTGTGTGCTAATCAACAGTGAACGGAAGCACTGTCCAAATCCAAAAGTCTACTTTCGGGACTTTCAGAGGTGACGTGTTAATCACACCATCAGGTCTGTGAGGGTGTTGAATTAAGTAAACACTACATGACAGATCTTAAGCCTGTGGGCTTATTCATTTTCATCCAAAATCCTTATCTATCTCACATTATTGAATAGTCTGTGTCTGTAAATTGGATAGTCTACACAAAAATGAATATGAAATCTGGGTAATCTTCAGTCAAAGTCTTGGGTATTCTGCACCCCAAGTCCATTTGGGACCTCTTGACGAATAGTGGATTTGGATCTCCTGAAAACTTGTTCATAAAATGTGCCAGGGTGCAACTCTGCAGAAGTCTAGAAATTTACATGCAGGCATTGTTCACCAAATACACAGACACAAGAGAGCTAATTTCTGGTTTAGATGTTTTACTGCACTGCATTTTTGCAGATTTGGTGAAGAAGAATCACACCCTTGTTAACAAGTGGGCTAATATATACCGCTGAGTGAGCACTTGATCTTATGAGCAACAGTCTGAAGTGCTTTGAAGTGGTCAGAATGTGAAAAAGAGAGGTTACAAAAGCAAGGAAAACTAAATGAAGAAATATAACAATACTTAATGCTTCCATACTAATGAAAAGTGGTCACTAAATGGTTTCATAAAAACTGAAACAAAAAAAAATATTGATAAAGCCTTTACAGTCAACAGAGCTTAACAGTAACCGAACATTTTTGCAACATTCTGTATGACAACAAACCCCCTATAGTTGTGATATTGATGAAAGGGTGAACAGGTGACCCAAAATGAGTCATAGAACTCCTTTCATTGGATCACCAAGTTTTAATGACAATGATATGATATTGAATTTATTTCCTTACTAAAATAGTAGGACAACAAAATGAAAAGTACAGTATTGTGCAAAAGTCTTAGGTGACATTTAGCTTTTACTTGTCAGAAGGTCTGAGCTAAAAGATCATATTATATGACAATCTTTTGAGGTAGAATCATGCTCCATGTTCAGAAACATAATTTTCCTCACATTCTTTAAAATGTAGAGAAGTTACAGGCAACACTTTCCTTCATCTTGTTTCTAGAGACTTTGTACAGACTAGACATTTTGCCGCATTTTGGACCAAAATTATTACAATATTTCAATATATCTGGATGAAGTAAACATAAGCCCAGATGTTTCCAGTATATTGTAGTAGTCTAATTTGTCCCACCAGATTTTTTTATAATGGATCAAAAATATTTTTACACTGTCAGATAAATCTAAACCATCTGTGCAAATCAGGCTGATTACACATGAACAGCTCATGGATGTACTGGATTTCTTCGTCATTATTTCTTGAGCAGCATCTTCATTTGTCTGAGAACTAGATCCTATGACAAATTAAGATTAATCATGGTCTAAGATTGTGAGATTTGCCAGCCCTACTTGTCAGTGCAGTTGTAGAGGTCAACTTTCTCTCAGTGATTGATGCTCTGGCATTCCAGTATTGTATTGCATTTAATTCAACATGGCTAAAACAGTGGAAGAGTCAGTAAAAATATAGACGTTACATCTATTCAGAGATGTATTTTTGTAAATTTGGGTCCTGACGAAACATACTTTTGGGGCTTTTAGTCAAAAAAGTTTAGGGATGGTAATGGGAGATGCTAGAAATGTGGAAAGGAGATCATTAAAATACAAAGTGATAGAACTGACTTCTAGTTGGCAGATATTGTTCCAGCTCTTTAATATCAGACTCAACAAATCCTACATTTAATTATTACCTCAGAGAAAATTTAAAAAAATATATATATTGTTTTGTTTTGTTTTTTAAATCAGGAAACTCTCAAACCTTCTGAGAGTGCTCGCAATGTGATCAAGGTCCAACTCCGAAATGTTGGATTATAAAGACAATAGGATCTAGTCAAAGGTTTTTGCAAATTGTAGGTTAAGTTCTGCAGTTGCTCAATAAGTGGCCTTAAAACTCTCCTCAAAACAACAAATGAACCACTAGAATCAGTCAATATTGAATTTTCAGGAAGCAAGGTTGTGTTTTTTGTGTTCAAACATTAGAATACCTGCATTAACAGTACACACTTTTACAGTGCTGTTGAAAACATACCAAGTTTTAACTGCTTCAGGGTGAACCATCGCGCAGCGGTGAGGAAAATTCCCTTTGCAGTCGTTCTCTGATCCATGCTCTCTCTTAACACAAACCATTGTGTCTACCATTCCTCCTCTCTTCCTCTTCAGTGAGTATGGGAAACTTAGTAAATGTAGACAAAGGCCATATTGTGATGAGTTGACGCATCATTTCTGAGTAGAGGACAAGAGAGAAAGGAACAATGGCACAATGAATCCCCATTTTCTAAAAGCTTAAAAAGAACCAGGAAAAAGAAAGTTCTGGGGAAAAAAGACGTTGAAATTTAAAAATGGGACACTGCATATAGGCAATTAACACCATTCTTCCATTTTCCCTTTGAATCCTTGAAGAAAATAATGTTCAAGAAAGGATACCAATGGTAAATTTGGTAGTAGAGAGAGGTGACCTTGTTAGGTAATTAACATCTTATTCTGAGTTTAATTAGACAAACTAAATCAATTCAACCTAAGTATGAAAGGAGGGCGCCTGTGAAAACAGGGAAGGGAGAGGGAAGGTAGATTCTGTTTTAATTGTATGAAAGCATTAAAAATGCACCTGTTCGCCAGCAAATTGCCTCACTCATGGAAATCCACAGGGAGATGCAGCCCCTATTCAAAATAGCATCAAGTTGTTAAGATAGCTATTTATGTGCTTGGGTACATGGAAAAGGAAAACAGAGGAGGGGGGAAAATCCAAATTATGTTCCTTGTTGTTCACAGTCCCCCTTGTTAGGGATTCTAAACAATGCCTGAAAAACTTTTTAGATTTAGCGCTCTGTCTCTGTTGGCTTGTCTTCGCCAGCCAAACCCTGTCTTAACCCCCTTTGGTGTGCAGCGAACAGACTCAACCTCCCCACAATCATTTCCTTGATGTTTTCATCCTCTCTCTTCTCTGCCTCTCTTTTCTTTTTTCCTCTCTTCTCTTGAATCCCTGAGCCACTGCCTTTATTTGCATCTGGTCCAAAAATAAATTTACAGGCCTGCTATCTTGTCAGGATGCGTTGAATGACAGGCCAGTGACAGGAGACTGTATATGAATCATGGATTCATCAGAAATTTAATTGAGATTGTGTCCAGAGGTCATGAAGTTAACGTAGCGGGTAACGCACTGGCCTCGTAACCATGAATGATAGTGTGACAGTAGCTGCTCAACGCCACTCTGGCACTTTTACATGTGTGCAGTGGTTCAAATGTGTTTAATCCCTGCAGTTAACATAGAGGACCATTGTGTTTACCGTTACACCTCAGAGAACCTGGACACATATCTGATCATCGTCAAATATTTTGAGCCAATGTGATTTATTTGGTATAATATGAATTTACGTGTTGACTCAAGGACTACATGTGGTTATAAATAGATCATAGGCCACATTTCTGTACTCCATTAGGTGCAAAATTAATGAACATTAACGTATTTACTAGCACTTAGCACTTCACCTCTGACCTCCTTCATAATGTCCACCCCTTTTGTTCCAAATATGGTCACTTTTGGCTCCAAAAGCAAACATGGTAATGACTACAGTTCAGACACAAGTGGGTGATGTCACACTTCCTCTATCTGCTGACGATGAACAGCCTATATTCAGGATCTAAAATGGGCCATCATGGTTTCTGAGTCATTATCTGTTGTAGTCAAAAAACAAGATTTATATATATATATATATATATATATATATATAAAATATGACAT
>JAPSES010000154.1:690792-705348 GCA_029822895.1 Maxillicosta whitleyi
TATCTTTTGTAGTCAAAAAACAATATTTATATATATATATATATATATATATATATATAAAATATGACATTTAAATTTTAATGATAATATCACATTTAATTTAAAGGTACCTTTCAAAAACACTCAAGGTCCCTGTACAGAGAACCATAACAGATCAATATAAAAATAATAACATACACATAATACACAAAATTATAATTGATGTATATATTAAAGAACATATTAAAAAAAAAAAGTAGGAGTTGCACTTGAAAACTGGCCAAGAGTTTAAAGTGTGCCAACTCTAGCAATAGCTTCTAAGAATATTTTATGGAAGTATTTAATAAATGTTGACCTCAAAGTCAAAAGAAATGTACAACAGAGCCCTCAGATATACATAATATAAAAATGATACAAAAGAAAAGTTATACAAAACAGGATGAAACTGCTGTAAAATAGTGACTTAAGCTACAATATTTATCTTCTGGGTTTTGAACTAAAAACTTTTGGGAACGACTGATTTAGGGGAATGAGCGCCTTTCAAACTGCATCAGCGATTAATGAATGGTGACTAAATCAAACTACGGAAGGAAACTGAAGCTGTAAAAGTACTGCTTTTGTGTATAATGATAACTGTTCATGAAATGATAATCATCAAGCAGAATTTACTGTTTCCTCCATGTCATATTTACCATCATATCTTTGCAGTCTCACCACTAAGCATGTCTCCATTACTCCACAAAGGCAGCACGTTATCGCAGAGTAGACTTTGCTGTTTGCGCTTGGCTTGATACAACAGGATAATGAAAAAAAAAAAAAGAACCTGTTTTTCATCCTGAATGCAGATAAGGACAAATACAGTAGCTAAGCAAACAAACAGCAGATGCACAGAGTTCATTGTTGGTCTGAGCAAAAAACAAGCAGTTGGTGAAGTGTTGAGGCGTGCTGTCGGTTCGAGTCCGCCGCTGGTCACCCACATCTAAACCACATGCAGCAGGTACTGAACGTGCAAGTGTAATTGGCCATAATTGGTGCTCTTAATAACACAACCCTCACCTTGTGGCCCTCTCGAGGTGAGCTTGTTCTCTGCCTTTACAAAAAAGGAACAAGCTCAAAGCTGAGAGAGAAGAAGAAGAGACAGACGGAGAACAGCGAAAGAGAAGGAGAGACATAAAGAGAGGCCAGGCCACCATGAAAAGAAGACAGTGAACAAAACCACTCCACCTTGCATGAGTCTAGCGCCGATTGGCAGCGCTTCATCCGGCTGCAATTATACGGACTAATTAGAGTTTCACAATTTTCTTGTTTGAAGTATAAAGAAACGACAATGGAGGCCGTGTGAAGAGCTCTAATGCAGAGCGTAATGGCGTAAAAAATCCGAGGCCTTAATCCAACACTACCATGTGCCCTCTATGATAACATAGAAGACAGTCTGTAAAGAACAGAAAACAATATACTGGCAAAAAAAAAATGTCATTCTCTTCTCCTTCCCTGCTTCCTTTCCACCTTCCTTCCTTCCTTCACCCATGCTCTCCTTCCTTTTTTTTTTTATTTTTTTTATTTCCAGAACCTTTTTTTTTTTTTTTTTTTTTTTAATTTTATGCCATCTGGCCCTCTCATCTTCCACCATGAAAAAAAGAAAACTAATTCATGTTCCGAGTCATCCACATGATGAATAGTGTAGGTCCAGGTGCTACTGGTGTAAAAAAGGAAAGAGAGAGAAAGAGGGAGGGATGGCGAGAGAGAGAGACAGAGACAGATAGAAAGGGAAAGACAGAGTCGGAGATACGCCAAATTATATGTGTATACTAATTATGCATGTAAGTCATTATAAACAAGGTGTCATTACAGAGGACAGCCCCCGATTCGTTTAAAGTCTGTCTTAAAACTGAGTCACATGGCCATATGTACACTTAGAGAACCATTTCTCATGTGCAACACTTGCCATACGGACGTTGTTTTTAATGCGACTGCTATAAAACATGGAGACGAGATCCCAAATCCATTTTCGATTCTAAAAACCCTGAGGTAGCTCAAAGGTTCAACGCGTACACTGGATTCTCTGCTGGACTTTTTAGTCCAGTTAAATTGTTGTTTTGTCTCCCTATCGGTGCAGTTCATTTGTCCAGGTGTGAACACAGTAATTACAATCAGGTGTGAACAAAAAGAACTGCAGCGCCAAGACCCTTTAGACCTCTTAGTCTGCTTGCATTTTTCCCCTCTGTGATAAGAAATTGAACTAAGTCGAGATCGCTCCAAGTTTATGACTGTTTCACACCACAGTAAATTAACTGTAGCTGTGAAAATGTTCTAAAAGAAGCAAAAACACAGGCCAGAGTGAGCTAGAAACCAAGTTACATCCATTAAATACAGCAGTAGATAAAAACAACAGTGAAACGAGGGAAAAAAAGCCACATGCAAACATGAGTTTGATGCAGTTATACATATACGAGCTTTAAAAAACAACCATTTTCTATCAAAATAAAATGTGTTGGTGGCGTTAATGTGACATTCATTAGTAGAAATTTAGAAATACATTTCAGAGCTTAAATTTTCATTTGCATAAAGAAGTTGGAGCTGTACTTTTACTTATGTGAACTCCCCACTAAAGATTATTATTGTCATATGAATCTGTATGTGGTTGGTATTATTAAAAAGTACATACAGCTGAACTTAGGTCATACATAATACAACATACCAACATATCACTACCAATATGTAGAAGTAATAGCGTTTTAATAGCATTGAAAGGTCGTAAATAAATGTTATCACACCAATGTTTCACATATTGCTGACTTTAAAGTAATTTAAAATAATTTCAATTTGTCATTTTACAGCCGCTATAAGAAAAATGTTCATTTATTTTAACCTCTATCCATGACAATGGAGATTTTTTTTTTCTTTTATAATGTCTGAATCTATTGTTTGGGGCTGTTGTTCACAAACATGAGTAAGAAATCTGAATATTCAAGAAAAAATAAAGAAAGACAACAGATAACAATGATGTAAAAGTCACAGTAAGACTTATTTCAATTGGAAAAAGACATAGAATATATAACAAGATAATGAGTCAATACAACATAAAACACGAGTGATAAGACACAATACGATATAAAAATGCAGTAAAAAAAAAAAAAACATGTCAGAATAGCAATGTAAAAGTCATACCAAAATGAAAGTCATGCAAAATACTCAACATGTAAATGCAGTAAAATACACAATATCATAAAAATGTAGCTTTGATAAAACTGTTATAAAACATATAACAGGATAAAAATGTAAAAGACGCAACAGCAGTAGAAGTATCAAGTAGTAACATAATGAAGTTGACACAACCAGAAAAAAAGTGAGTGTAAAAAAAATTATTAAAAAAAAAAAAAAAAAATGTAATGAAATGAAAAGTGTGTGCTTGTTCGCATACATTAGGTGGTGAATTGATGCCATCATTTAATTTTTTATTTATTTTTTGCCAGTGGAAGAGAGACGCGACTGACAGATACTGTATTTTTGGTCATTGTGGTTCAAAGGTGACTTAAATCAGAAGTTTGTTTTTGTCTGGAGCTAAAAAAAAAAAAAAAAAAAGTTTGCTTTAGATGGAGACAACCATTAGAAATGTATTTAATTATTCCTTTTTTAGCCTCATTCAGGTTTGTTCTTAGAAATATCTACGAATCCAGACACGAGGACCTGATGGAGACACGATGTCTCCGCATGTTCGACTTACAGTATGTGGCGTTTAGCCTGGACGCCTGGGCTTTCAGGTAAGACAGACTGCTCACTCTGTTTCCTCTGATTGTCTCCTTCTCTTCAGGTTTTCTCTCTTTCTCTTATTCAGTCTCTTCCTCTCTCCCTCCCTCCTTCCCTTGCTCAAAAAGTTTTCTATTGAAGGGAATTCAATCACCATAATGAATCTGAGTCCAGGCAGCAATCTTCCTCACATAAAGAAATTCTAAGAGGTTATAGAATTGGTAAAAATGAATGGCTCAGAGGAGGTAAATGGCCATGTGTAGCGAATGTACAGTTTGTGTCTGGGCACAGGGGTGTGCGCTCAAAGACTTAGGCATGAGTGTGTTACATGTTTGTTGTGTGTTCACTGGATGATGCATGTAAAGGCTTTCAGGCGTCCTGGGACACGAGGCAGCTGTAATGTTTAGAGAGCTTCATTTAATGTGGTTTTGGGGGGGATTGGGGGATTCTGCTGATTCAATTGGTCAGTATACAAAGACCACTGGTGAGAGTGCTTCCTCTGTTTGTCTGCTCGTCTCTTCACTTATGATCTTATCATTCTCTCCTCTTTTTCCTCGTTACCACACTGATTTATGAAGAACGGGATGATAAAAAGGGTAGAAAGGCAAAGACATGTTTATTTTCTAGTCGAACCGCTTGCAGCTCAATAGATGCAGGGAGCCATTTTATGCGGATAGTCCACTTAGGGAACGTTTACATTATTTTGACATTTAAAAGCTTGCGTTTAACATTTTGTATGAAAGTTAACAGTATAAACTTAAATTAAATTTCCATTTCAGATTAAATTTGAAGCCCTCTTTAAATTTTTTTTAAAATTATTTATGCATGAAAAGATGAAAAAGTCAATGATTTTCAGCAGATTATCTATTAAGTATATCTGATGATTCATCTACACACAGCGTTTGATTTGGTGAAACTCAACACTTTTCTTTTTTGTTTTAGCAGAATTATCATTTTAAAACATTTCCCTGTGCTCTACATAAACTGTAAATGCTCTGTTTGGGTCTGATTCTTCATTAATTCAACTCCACAGGTCCATCTTCAACCTATTTCTGAGTAATGACACCAGAAAGGTCATTATGAGCGCTGGCCCTTTAAATGCAAATGAGCCACTTCACACCCCACCCCTCCAGGGGTCATGATGTATCTAGTTATAGATGTAACAAATTAAGCAGGAATTAAACAGGTTGTAGAAATCCACTTGATTTTTGCCAAAATGAATATAAAGATAGTTTCGCAGCATCTGGAGGATTCACATTCAAACTTTATGAACTATTAGGGTCCAAATACACAAAGAAATGAACCACAGACTAATAAAAGTGGGTTCAGAAAAATACGATCCTTTAAAGGGGATGCAAGTGCTCCTGTGCATTATGGGAAATGCAGTACAAACACACATAAAAATCACCACCACAGGAATCCTCTACACCAGGGACACATTCAGAGATAACACCCCTTTTTTTGACAGCAGCACCTGTCTGTAGTGACTAAACGATAAGGACATTGAAATTTTAACTCTGACATATTAGTATGTAAATAACATGAGCGTATGTACATTCCATGACATGTGAGTGCTGAAATGCAGCTCACCCACAGGTAGATCCTTAGGCAATCCAGAGTTATTTGGCCAAGAAGGGAACCGTAACATTTTCACAATATGAGAAATCCAATATCGTTTATAATTCTAAACCTTCACAACTTCACGCTGCCTGCTAACATCACACTGGGTGCCATTATCCTTCAACAATAGCCTTGCTCTGTACCACCTGAACATTCTGGTCAATAAAACCACAGAGAGACTGTGGAGCTGCAATAGAGATGCCAGGACTGGCTGTGGCTGTAATGAACTCTTAAGACCTGGAAGTACTGGCTGTGTGTGTGACCATGTAATAGCACGAGTGTGTGTATGAATGTAAGTGCATGCACATTTATCAGTGCAAGAGTATAGACACTTATGTACATTTAGTGTGCACAGTGACTATATGTGTGTGTGTGTGTCTCTGTGATCGAGCCCAGTAGCTCATCAGTGTCAGGGCTGAAAAGGTTGTGGGATGAATGAGAGCAGAGAATCAAAGAGAGATTACACGTCTGACCATGTATCATCCTCGATATATTGAACGCAGCCTTTGTGGAGATGGGGGCCGCTTATAAAAAGTGGCATTGTGCGGCGGCTGAAAGAGCGTGTGGGCTCAACTCCATGACTAATCTGTCCCCCCGCATTATTTTATTCAATCTTCCCCCGACTTTATGTCTTCGACATTTTTGCTACACTCAGTAACTTTGAGTTGAATGGACAATTTTAAAGATTTTTAAAAGGCGTTTGCTCGGGCCCGTACGCTGAGAGAACAAAAAAAGAGACTGTCTTTGTTTCAGTGCATAATTTATGACTAAAAATGGTCCTCCGACTAATTCTAGCGGGCAGGGTAAAGTCTTGAGCACATTCTTTTTAGACTCAATATTGAAAAGAGTGTTGAATTTCTAAAGGGAAACATTTGATAATGCATAAAAGGATTCCCTTTCTCTTTCTTGCTTCTATAACCCACTTCACCCTGCGAACTCACTTAGACAAAAAAAGAAAAAAGAAAAAGAAAAAACACTTCTAGTCACTGGCTTGTCCACACGTGCACATGAACTCACACTCGCTCACTCCTTCTCTCTTCCTCTGTCTGTACACTGCGCTTGATCATAACTGGAAAGAGATGTCACACAACCATATGACTCTGAATGACAAAACCCACCACAGTGTCACAACAAAGCGTCGAGTACGGCACGAGGAGGAGATTTAATTACTATGTGAGAACCAACTTTTTTTTTTTTTAACACAGCATATCCACAGGACTTACTGGAGCTTATTCTGAAATTAAACATGAAACAATGGACTATATAAATCTGGAACGCCAAGCGGGATATGTGAACGTTAAGGTGGTTCGTTATTTAATGAAAAAGTTTTGACATTCTTGACATACTGGATGTAATGTGACACCACTTCAATGTAGCATCACATTATTATAAAGATAAAACATACAACAACCGAAGCATTTTTACTTACATTTAAAGCTGTGTATTTTTTTTTTTTTATCAGATCTGTAAAACCTGAGTCACAGCTTAAGTATCACAAATCTATAAGTCTTTCCATGATTCCACACCTGAATCTCTTCCCTCATGATGAACACTTTCGAAGTGTACTGTAAATTTGTCGTAACATGCATTGTGGGAATCGAACCTCCACGCAGCCGCATTATGGACGCCGCAGCAGCAACGAACACAGAAACGGCTTCATTGCTTCTTGCTAGTGCTGCTGCGTGGAGCTCTACTTCCCTTATACATGCTGCAATACGTTTCCAAAATGACTTCCCGGCTCTATTTGGAAACAAATGGATTGTTTATGGTGTACACTTCGGAATTGTTCATCATGAGGGAAAAGTGCATCAAGTTTGTAATCACAGAAAGACCTACGGGTTCTTGATTCATGACGACATTCACGGTATATATAGTCATGTATAGTGTAAAGGGCCTTGCCCAAGGCCTGGGATTCAATCCGGCAACCTTCCACACCAAAGTCTGCAGAGTTAACCACTAAGTTATCCAGTCACTTGTTGATATTTAGGCTATGACTGGGGTTTTTACAGATTTGATGAAAAATTAGTGACAAAGGTCATACACAGCTTTAAAATCACAACCGTAAGTTAAGTTAACGTAAGTTAAGTAACGGCGAAATAACTGAGGAGCCCAGTTGTGCTCATGAATAAAACATCCGAAATACAGGATGATAAAAAAGTAACAGGCTAAAAAATTATGGATGATCAACTGGTATAACTAAAATACCCAACAATGAGCGACTGGATAGATTAGTGGTTTACACCGCTGATTTAGGTGCAGAAGGTTGCCAGTTCGAATCCCAGGCAGACCCTTTACGCTATACATGCGTATACCTTGTAAGTTGCTTTGGATAAAAGTGTAAAAATGTTATAGTTCTCTCAGGCCTTTGGTTAATTGTCAACCTCAGCTGATGAAAATGCACGCATTGATTCTGCTGAAAATACTAACTTTCAATTTACAAAATAACTCACCAGATTAAAAATCAAGTCATGTTTGATTTGAGTTCAAAGTTCGGCGATTCAGATTCACTTATTTATATATTTCTTAGTTTGACTAGTTTGAATATTTATTAGCTTTCCAGTTTCTTATGAAGTCAGAGTTAGCTTCAGACATGTTTAATGCTTGGTGTCACAATTTTGGCAGGAAAAAGCAGGGAAAATGTCGGCCAATCCATTAGCTATCACTGTAAAATACTATCATTACGCTGCCATTGAAAAATCCACTGTTGGTTGATGTCTAATGCGTACATGCAAACATTACTGGGGTTCTAAGAGCATTTTCTTTGGACATGTATAATATGATACAGTTTACTGTCAGTTTTGTGCATTGGACACAAACCAACAACCTGTTTTTCCAGCTGGGGTAGAGATGCATGTCCAAAAGACATGTCCAATAAAAGTCTGCTTCTTTTTGGTACTTAAAAACATTATGAAAGACTTAATATTTCAGGCTGGACTTTTCTAAAAGGTAATAGAAGGTTTGATAAAAGGAAATATGGTCACATTAAGCTAATATTTTATACATTTCTGACCTCAACAAATGGTTAAAAGTAACATGAGTGACAACAGACAAAGAAATTAAAATTAACATATGACAATTGACCACCATGGCGAGCATAACATTTTACACATTATCATAAATATTTATTCTAAACCACTTTCTTAAGGGATTTGCAGTCTGTGGTGCATTATGTAACACAGATGACAGTGAAAGTTGATTGTTTCTTTGTTGTATTGAACCCACCTCCTTCACTTTATCTTCCTGGTCCCAGGGTGTTCAGGCAAATGGGTTCCCCAGAGCATGAGACACTTTTCATTGGTTCCAGGATGGGATGTACCAAGTGGGAAGTGGGTAGAGGGTAGCATTATTGTTGGAATTGTGATTGTATTTATTGTAAATGTTTAAAGGTGTTTATTTATTACACTTTGGTTTGGTTATTTGAGTATTTATACATTTTTGGTGATAGGTTTTATGTACATATTGAGTGTAAATTCTTTATTGGTGAGCTTCATGTGTATCTACAAATGAAAGCTTCCATTTAGCACAACATTCACCTGCAGGTAAATAAGGCAATGTTCAGATAGCAGGTCTTAATGCACAGTTTGGATTTTTGGGTGAAATCCGATTTTTTTGTGTGCTTGTTCATATTACACAATAACCCATAACGATCCGGTGTTACCTTTGTGGCAGTTCCCAAGTTAATTTTACTCTGTATTTAACTTTTCTTAAATGTTTTATCATCATTTATTACAAAATTATCCTCTGTGTTTTGCATTTTTCACTGTAAATTATGTATCTTCCTATATTTAATTTAGATGTTCATGAAAACTCACAGTTAATTGAACATTTTTATCAAAAACAGAGAAAACTGATGAAAAGTGACTCTTTTTTGTCAAGACAGCAGTAACTGAACATAAAAACAAGCGTCCCCATCCACTGTCACTGATCCAACTCCATGGATTTTACTGGTGAATCAATGTTGTAGAAGACGATTGTGTTTCCATGGTAACTACAGAGCCTCTGGACATCCAAATGGGTCATATCTGATGAACATGAAAAGATGACAAACTGCATTTTACATCAATTATTTGCATGTATTGATAGGATTAATGGTTCAACAGATATTAAACAGTTTAGTTCAGTAGCTGCAGTAAAATGTGACTTCTATCAGTTTTGAGTATGAACTGAATGTGACCCTAAAGTGACCCACATGCACAAAGCAGGTCCTGACGTTATACGTGACCACGCAGGCACGCACTGTGTTACAGAAATACAAAAAGTTTTTCCTGCCGCTTCTCCGCAGAATTGTGACGTTTGCTGCATTTCGATGACATAAAGGTCAGATAAATGTGATCTGTCTGTTCAGAGTGTAGTCGCACTGCAAAATATCGGATACGTATCAGATTTGTGCTGTTCAGACTGTCTTTAACAGATCAGATACAGGTCACATATGGGTAAAAAAAAAAAATGGATTTGCACCACATTTGCCTAAGTAAGTGTATTTTTGGGCTGTTCAGTGCTGAAATAAAAGTGGATACACATCAAGACTTCCTGTATCTGGATCCTCCCATCAGGCTACTGGACCCACCTTATATTACTCATCAGTTATTCAGTGTCTTTAGGTAGAAGGACAACTTTCTTCTAGTGTTTATGGAAGAATTTTCATTTAGGAAATCAACAAAATTAAAGCATTCATTGTCTCAGTGTCACCATTTCTTTATATTCAGCCAACTTTAGTGCTACCTTGTTTACAAGCTAAAGGACTGAGCAATGCATAGTCTGCAGTGATGATGATTAGAATGCCAAATAGAAGTGTTTATCCATATATGCCACTGATTAAAATAACCCATGTGCTTTACATAAAGGTGTGAAGGAAGGTGTCAGAAGTGAAAGCAAGACTAAGGGACATGGTGTAAAATATGGTTAGACCCTGATGATATCTGAGATCATAAACATTACTTAGCATTTCTACATCTTAAGATAATTAAAGTAGTTTATAGTCATACAGATGGGTGACAAATTAAAGAGGTATTAAGTGCCTCATTAAGGTATTGGGCCACCAGAACCAATACTCTTTGGCAGTGATTGTACCGTTTGTCAACTCTAATGGAGGTATCAGCTTTATTCTCATCATTCTATCATAGTTTGGGTTGTGATCTATGACCAATAAGGGATTATTAGTGACTTTTAATTTGTAAATTCTATGTTCTTATGTTCGTGTTTTTTGTTTTGTTTTTTTCCCAGAGACTGTTTTTATCTTCTTGATGTTTTTATTGTGTTTTGTTGCATCTTGTCTTTATTTACTTATTTTGCTTATCCATGCTGCTATACTGATAAATAGTGGAGCGCTGAAAACTGTTTTGTCTTGAAACTCAATCAAGTAACAGGTTCAAAGTGTGTTTTGTTGTAATGCCAAGGCAATCACTATGTCTACAAAACTAATCTACCCACGAGTATAAATAAAGTAACCTTGAACCTTGATCATATTCAACACTAACTGTTTTCTTTCCTCTTTTTGGGGTTTTTCCCCTTTTCTCAAGGTAAAAAAAAAAAAAAAAAATCTATTCATGTGCTTTCAGTTATATTCTTTATTTCCCATTTGTAACCTCATAACTGTTCTATCCATTAATGCCCATGTGTGAAGTGTTTAGATTCATCATAGTAGTAGTGTGAACATGATATATTCCTCGTGATTTTATCTGTTTGCTTAAAATTCTCCAGAGACAAAGCTAAAAGTGACAACAACAAAAAAACGTGAATACGCTCGTGTAGTATTGGATTAAAACTCAACCAATCCTGTGCATCACCACTTTGTTTTTCATTTTTACATAGACAAAAAAAATTGTTTTCACTGAAAAAATACCTGTTCCCATGGCAAGAAAACACTGATTAAATGGCAACAACTTCACACCATTACTACTAACACACTGTCCTCTTTAGTGTCTCTTTTTGGTCAATCTTTCACTCCCCCTCCTTTTCTCATTTTCTCCCGCTGAAAAAAAGACATACGCATATAAAAACACACACACGCACACAAAACACTCCTCTTTACCTTCAAAAAGCCAGGCGAAAGCAGTCGGCATGAATAAATAGTCTAAGTGCTTATATTTCTATTCCTGCTTACCCAACTGCTAACAAGACCCAGTTCACAGTCAATGAGCTACTTCGGCATTCATGAGGATCACTGACAGTCACTTTGCATTCAACGCCAATCACAAACAGCAGCAAAAAAAAAAAGAGCACACACAGGCGCACACGCACTAACACACATAAAGAAGTCTGATTACAAGAGGCATTCTGCGGTGCTTCAGCATTCCCCAGTGTTTTACCAAAATAAAACAGGCAGCCCGTACCCATCCAGGCAGTTTGAAGCACACACGTAGATGAGTACAGAAACAAGCAGGAACACATGATTACCCTCCACGCATTTAGAGGTCACTGGCATTAGGAGATTAGGTAAAGTAAGCAATCATCATTTGGATATTTGATGATGAAACTATCCTGTTAAATTGATTATAGTGGTGTGCAGGGCAGGGGAGGGTGACAGCCACACCTGGCGACATATGGGGTGTGTGTGTGTGTGTGTGTGTGTGTTAGTGTTTTCCTATCACATGTCATAATGGGCCACACCTGTCCTCCTGTGCTCTGCTCCGGTGTCCATCCTTTTGTATGTACGCAAGAGTTTTTCACCGTGTCCATGTGTGTTATAGCGTCAGAGTTTTTCAAGTGTTGAGGCATACTCAAATTGAGCATGATCGCAAAAAAAATAAATACAAAAAAAAATAAAATAATGTACATGTTTGTGATTCCATCCTCTGTCGCCAGAGGGTAGGTGGGGTAGATGACTGATGCAAATCCAGGACTTTGGCCACGTTTAGAGCTGACAAATCAAATACACTTCAACCACTGTGAATAAAATATGACTTTGCTCTCCTCTACTTCAATGCAGCAAATCCCCAAAACCCTAAAAACTGAACACTGTGCAGGGATGGAACAACAGTCTACTTATAATAGATTTTATGAGTCTGTGCAAGATTAATGAAAAAAGTCCAAGCAATGTTTTAGATTTTAATAATAGTAATAATCTTCAACAAATAATAAAGATATGTATTTGTAGTTTATAATGATGGGTTGATTTTTTTTTTATTCAAAAATTTAATTATAACTGTAGTATGTATGCCTAAATGTAGGAGTATGTATGATAGGAATGTACATTTATATATTTATCTTTACACTGTAATCCCGAGGAATGTACATTTATATATTTATCTTTACACTGTAATCCCGAGGAATGTACATTTATATATTTATCTTTACACTGTAATCCCGAGGAATGTACATTTATACGAAAGGCTGCTTTTGTTTTGGTTTTTATCCTCTTATTGTATGATGGAATCTCATAAATACATTTATAGAAGGTGAAAGTTACTCTCAAGGCAATTTTGTTCTGTACTGTTAATTATCTGTTTTTGTTGATAATGGCAATAAAGTAAAACAAAATTTAAAAAAAAAAAAAAACAAAAACAATCATTATGTTCTACTTATTTCTAGGGGCCTGGTCAGTCATGCCCTATTTTTATTAACACACTGTCAAGCCTTTCTATATTTATTAATATGTTTTAAGGCTTATGTCATGAAAGTATTTGCATGTTTTCAGGTTGGAAAAGATGGTAGTTTGGTTTATACATATATTACTTCAACTGTGGCAAGCTATCTTTTTTCTGTATTAAATCATGACCTCCTTCTGTAAACCTAACATGGACATGAATCAGTTACACACTTTTTTTTGTGTGTGTGTGTGTGTGTGAATATTACTGGTTCGGTGGATGTTTCGTTGGTGTTCCTTGAAGCATAGCGGGTTCTTTTTAATATTCCCGTCACCTCAGTTTAATTTCCCCTGAAAAACCCCAGACACACATAACCAGGACATGGACACACACAACTAAATAAGTAGCTCTGTTACTGTACTAACGTAGCTCAATTCTGTACTAAATACATGGGCAGATATTCAGCTCAAAAATCCAGATGTAAGGGTCACACATCTGCCTATGTAAACAAAACTCTGAATATGAAATTTCACACTGACTGGACTTACACACAGTCAGAAAACAGACACGGCTTTGTGCACATTTTATCCTTAGGTCCTGCATTCACCCCACCTGTATATGAATGACGACAGAACCGAGATAATCAGTCAGTCATATGTGCCTCAACCACCATATGCATTAACTCCACGTGTAATCTAATTCACTCTTATATCTATAATTATAGGCAACAGATTACATATCATCATCATCATCATCATCACTTGCTATTATATTTTCTTGATTTCGTCAGTGTTCAGGGCCTTTTTAACAGAGTTTACACCAGGAGTGTCAAATTCATTTTACTTCAGGGACCGTATTAAGCCAAATTTAATCTGAAGTGGACCGGACCAGTGAAATAATAACATAATAATATATAAATGATGTCAACTCCACACTTTCCTCTAAGTTTGAGAACAAAAAAAGGAAAATCATGTAATGAAAATGTTTACATCTACCAACTATCCTTTAAAATAATGTAAATAACATGAACAAACTGAAATTTCATAAGAAAACTAAGTGCAATTTTAAATATATTATGTTATTTACACATGTAAGTTACAACTAACAGATCACAGTGGATCTATTAATACACAGAACATTTAATATCAGGCAGAATATTAGTAAACTTGCACTTCAGACATTTCAGAATGTTCACATTTTGCATGTTATTTGTGTTTTTGTGAAATGATAGTTGGTTTTAGTATAAATATGGTAAAATGATATAAAATGTTTATATTTACAAAGAGAAATATTTGGAGTTGTGTGTATTTCTAGGTTATTGTGATAATATTTTACTGATCTGACCCACTTCAGATTAAATTGGTCTGTATGTGGAACCTGAACTGAAATTATTTATATTTATATGGATTTATCCTTGTATTTATTTAATGAAATTATTCTTATGTTGTTTTATTGCACCCATTTTATGGGCAGCACTTTATGATTTTTATCTGTAAAATGCACTTCATAAATAAACTTTACTTACTTCAATGTAATTTTTGCATTTCAGAAGTTCATCCCAGGAGCCAGACTGGACCCTTTGGCGGGCTGGATTTGGCCCTCGGGCTGCATGTTTGCGACTTCTACAGACACGAGTGCCAAGTTACAGGTATGGAAGTCTCTGATACACTGAATTCCTGCTCAT